>ADNK01001089.1:22500-63330 GCA_000320545.1 Bigelowiella natans CCMP2755 | reverse complement strand
GGAATCAGTTGTTTGGCAAAACAATAACCACGAAAAATCAAGTTTGATTTCGATCAGAGAATGTGTGTGTGTTAGAGTGAGAGTGCGTGTGTGTGTGTGTGTGTGTGGTGTTGGGGGGAGTTGCTTTGTTGTTATTGTTGTTGTTGCAGTCGCGCATGTATGCAAATTAGAAGAAGAGTGCGAAAGGGAGGGGGGAGGGGGACGAAGAGATGCAATTTTAATTAAAATTTCATTTTCGACGAATCATTCCGTCGAGTTTATCTTATCAGTCGATCTTTCCTATGCCTATCTTCATTTCTTCCTTCCCAAACAATCCTCCTCCTCCTCCTCCTCCTCCTCCTCCTCCTCCCTCAGGCTGCCCGACAGCACTGTCCTGCTAGTGAAGCCTACGTTCCAGGAAGGCGCCTACTGGCTCCTGGCCGAGATCATCATCATGTACATTGTGCACGTCGGCACGATGTTCCACACGCACAAGCTTCTAGGGGACGGGCAAGGAGGAGGAGATAAAAGTGTCAAGGAAGCAGGAAGAAGCACCACCACACGCACACGAGGAGTACTGCTTCCACACCAATGGAAAGGGGAGAACGTCACCGGTTGGTGGATGAGTGAGAAGCTGGATGGGTATGTGCAGTGATGATGATGATGATGATGATGATGATGATGAGAACGATGACGAATGATCTGATCTAACCACCACTCCGCCGCTGCTCTAGTGAGATGACCACCCGTAGTTTAACTTAGTTCCATCTTGCTAACGAAATGAGTATTTTCTTCTCCGTGCCTTGCTTAGAATCCGTGCGTACTGGGATGGTTTACAGCTCCTATCGCGCAACGGCGCCAAGTTGAGCGCTCCCACGTGGTTCACAGAGGGCCTACCAACGGACCTGCACCTTGACGGAGAATTAATTGGAGACCACAACGAGTAAGTAGTCGTGATTTGTGACAATATCACTCAGATACGACAACAACAAACAATGACAACCCATGCACAATCACTAGAGGCATGCACCATACAAAGCAAATTATTGTCTGCTCGCAGCATTAGCAGGAGATCATGGGATATAAGACTCTTCTGCTACTCCTCCCCCATCCCCCCCTCCACAGATACCAAGCAACCTCCAAAATTGTGCAGTCGTTTGCGGGTGGCGATGAACAATGGCAGAAGCTGACTTACGAAGTATTCGACGCTCCTTCACTAGATATTCCTTTTGAGAAAAGGCTAGAAAGAGTCAGAGGCCAGGCGGAGAAGAAACAAAACGCCTACCTGCGTGTTGTGCAGCACACCCGATGCAAGGGCCAAGAGCATCTGGAGGTCCTTATTCTATTTCTTCTTCTCCTTCTTTTTCATTTCCTTTTTTGTGGCGTGCGGCTGCAATTATCAACATGCGTGTGTACATAAATGTTGACAGGCTGAGCTGGAAAGGATGTCGAAAGACGGTGCGAAGGGTTTGATGCTGAGAAAGCCTCATTCAAAGTATGTCCGTAGCCGCAGCAAGACTCTGCTGAAGGTCGTTATCATGACTTGCAAATTTCATCCGATCTCCCTCCCCCCCCCCCCCCCCCCAATAATAAGCTTCCCTTGGGACCCCCACCCATTCTACAACATTTAATATTGGTTCAGGGAAAAATTACGTTTCTAAAGCGGGAGGGTATTTGGGGGGGGTAAAAAAAGGAAAGCACATGTGAATACTATGGACAGGCCGGCCCCCTTCCCCCAAGGGTCCAAAACGGGATTCCATTTTACGTCCGGAACCACCTGTCCCATCAACAACGCTGTAACCCTCTAACCCTAGGCTCCATATTCACAGTCAAGTTCTCTGGAAAAACAAAAAAAGGGAAACCCCCGTTTCCCCCTATATTTGGCGTGCGAGTGGGTGCAGCTAAGAATGACAAATTTGCGGAAAAACTTTTAAAAGATACCTAGTAATTATCGTGCGCCTGCGTGCACAAATGTACCCATCTCGCCATGCTTTGCTAAGTCGGCGTGTGTGATCTATCTGAGATGGGCATGCTAGCATGGCTCCATCTATGTCAATGAGAATGAAAACGTCTAGTAAATTGGAACAATTTGTTTCTGGAACTGGAATCATGTGCGCACATCGCTGGCACGAAGATTGATGGATGAGTTGTAGCGCAGCGCTACTACAGCCGATGGGGTCATGCAAGTTGCATGCTAGCATGTTGTCTAGATGTCTCAAACGTGCTGCTGGACTTGCTACGCGTGTCTCGCAGATGAGTCATTCTAGCGTTCTCACTGCGTCTTTCCCACCACCCACGCACGCTCGCAAGATGACGAAAGATGCATGCCCATACCAATTCCTTTGATGGCGACATGCCGGTTCAGATAAATGAGCTCTCGCACGTGTCCCAGTGCGTGCCAAGATGACATCCATCCGCCTCTTGATTCATTTTCAGGAGGGCAGTATGAAGACAGGTTGCGACATGGTCAGAAGGTTGTCGCAAGTGAGAAATCCATTCGGTTCTTTTACCGTCTTTGTTTTTACTGCCCGTGCTCCAATGTTGCAGCGGCAGAATCGTCATCAAAGTAACAATAAACAATCGTCATCACACAACGATCGTAAAAGAAGGCCCTTGCACCTCTACAACTGTCTTTTTGCAATCCATCTTGGCACTAATGATGCTACCTACGCCTACTAACATGTATTTGTTCATCTCATTCAGGCGTTCGCATCGTCAGCGAGCTTTGTGGCCTTGTCGACCGTAGCTTTCTCTGCTCCATGTGCTCTCGCATACTGGCTGAACGAGCAGGAGAAGATGTGGTACTCCAATGGCAGGCACTTCAATTCAGCAGGTGCAGGCTCAGCGTTATTCTTTGAGCTTCTTTGGTTTGGCTCCGGGTTTGTCCTTGGCATCGTGGGGTCCTTGATCGTCGGATCTGCCTGGATTTTTGCTTTAGGTTGCCTTGGTACTATACCGGCAGCGTGTTGTGTACGGAATGTGTAGAAGGAATGAGGGAGCAACAGCATTACTCTTCAGTCTCAATCTATGTTCTCTTCGTTTTCTATCGTCGCTAAAAAACCCTGGCAAGTTTCAAGTAGTACCTCAACATGAAGGTTAGGGCGTAGCTTGGTTCCATCTTACGCCTGGATTCCTTCTCTCATAAATAAAACTATGTCAAATGCCCTTCTACATCTAACTAGGTTTAAATGGTAATGTGGATGTGGGTTCATGTTGAGCGGGCTTGCCATGCTAAGTGGCAGCAGCAAATGATGTGGCAACACAATGAATTGATTGACCTTGCGTGCATGCGATCGTTGCATTCAATGTGCTGTCAACATGAAGCTTATAAGCTAGCAAATTTGTGTCAAAGTCATCAAGCTCGTCGATCATGTGTGCACACGTCAAGGCATGCTAGCATGTGACCAGAGTCTAGAGGCTCTGGCACGGCACATGCGTAAACACACATGTACCAATGCCCTACATGTGCATGCCTTTTGTGTGCATGTGAGCTTTCGTTTCCACACAAATGCACCAAACAACATTTCACTAGATCTAGAGATGTTTTGCGCACACATCGCAGTTCATGGTGTTGCCTGTAGTTTGTGCGCAGTGACAACTCATGTGCTTGAGTTCGGACACGCACAAGCTAGCAAGGCTGCTCACGTATACACGTGTTTGCATTCTGTGTCCATGACGACGGCCGCTTGCTAGCATGGCTGCATCGTTTCTTCAATTTGTGCACATGCAACGTGGCCATGTTGTGTGTTGCATGGTAGCGCCACCATTGTGAGAGGATTGTACAATTTGTCCGGAGTAGAGGGTAGGGCGACTAGTGGCGTGTTCGCAAGGTTAAATGTAAATGTGGTAATTCGTAAGCAAAACGCATGAAGAAGATTTCACATACCAAAAAATAAAAAATATGTGCATTTCATCTTCTGCTTTAACGGACACTAGAAATCACCCCATCTTCTCTTGGCTTTCAGAGGAGCATCAAAAAGGGCGAAAACGACACACCAAGACAGGTTAATACAAAATTATGAAACGAGATTCCAGAGCTGTGCTGGCTTTCACCCACAATCATTCATATGAGCGAAATTCGCTTGATTTTCACGTCTCAAATAACAGGTTGTGCGTTAATTCCTCCAAGAGATTTTCCAACGGGACTGAGCTCCATGCTCTCCTTTCCCAGCGCACCATTGTTTTGGCTACTCTGGGCGGGGCGAGATCTGTTCATAAACTTCCACGCAGCTCCTCCGAGACACAGAGCCCCGACGACTGCAATCACGATGAAAACGATCAGAAGATTATCACCCTTCTTTGCGGTGCTCCCCTCGGATTCGACGGCCGAACCTCCACCTCCACCTCCACTTCCACCTCCACTTCCACCTCCACCTCCACTTCCACCTCCACTTCCACCTCCACTTCCACCGTTGCTACTATCCACGTCCGCGCTCGAGAAAGCTGTCAAATGCGTGCAGGTGCATACAGTGCGGGTAGAATGCACCTCCTTCACCGTGCAGCCCTCGTTGGACCATTCGTTCCTGCTTTCGTCAAAGTAACGACATTGGCGGGTGTAGTTTACTGCATTCCCCCCCGGTGCTGTTGGGGCGGAAGTGGGCGAGCTGGTGGGAATTGTCGATGTGGTGTCCTCCTTCATAGGGATTGTGATCTCGATTGGCGCGGAGCCGTTTACCTTGATCTCAGAGCCATCATCGTTCTTGAAGGAGAGGGCGACGATCTCGGACTCAGGTCCAGATTTGCTTGTCGTATTCTTCTCGGCGAACGAGAAGATGTTGACATTCATCTTATAGAACTCGGTGGTCAGGATCTCCACGCCCGTGAAGTTACTGGTGTTAAAAACGTTGGGGGATACAGTGAAGGAGGGTGCAGGTTTGTTGCTGCTGCTACCTGTTGAATTGATTTTGAAGGTGGTGGCGGTTGTCTTCATCGAGTCAGTGTATTGCTTCTCCGTGACCAGTTCGACATCACCTGTCGAGACGCTTGTACTCTCACCGGGGACGAGGCTCTTCGCAAGCGAAGTAGTTACGTCCGACAAAGTGTCCGTGTACTGCCTTGCCAGATTCGCGCGCCTGGATTTCTCCTCAGTGGTGAGTTGGCTTGCTTCGGAAGCGGAGTCGTCGGTGGTGACTGTTCCGTTATCAGTTACTTTGGTGGCGAGCATGACGTTTGTTGTGGACTCGAGGATGTCCTTAGCTACGTTCGCCGAGACGGGGAGGTCGTTAGTCTTGATATTTTTCAACATCTTCTGGGTGGTTTCCATGAGTTCCTCCTGCATCTCCTCAGAAATTTCTGAGGGTTTAGAGGCGATACTTCTCAGGAGCGATGAACCCTGTTCTACCTCGGCCTCGCTGGAAGCGTTCGATACAACGCTCTTGGACGATTTCAGAAGCTTCTGTTTGATAGACTTGTTTCGCAGAATCTTAGCAGTCTTGTTAACGGCTGATCCGCTCGATTGGTCCTCATCATCCTCCTCGAGTAAGTTGACGATTGTGGACACCATGGACACCGCCTTTGAAATGTCCCCTTCCTCCACGGCTGTGCTGACCTGCTCGTCAATAAGATCGCTGGCAACGTTCTCAACCCCGCCATTTGTGGAGAGGGAGGATCGCCCTGGGGGGTACACGCTGACAATCAGGTCGGTGTACGTGAAAGCTTGAATTCCAATAGCGCTGTCTCGCACATAGACGCGAATCTGCAATTGAGGGTAAAACGATGTTAATCGTGTGTGTGCATGTGTGTGAGCGTGCGCGTGTGTCGGAATCACGATGTAAAGACATCTATCATCACACATAGCATGATACAGCTCAACCTTCCTTTACCCCCCCCCCTCTCACTTACGCTTTTCCTGTAGTAAGTGTTTGCTTCTCCCGCGGAAATAGAGGATGCTGTGAAGCTCGACTGCTCGATCCAATTGGAGAGGGATACGTCATCGACCAGAGCACCATCAGTATCAACCTTCATCAGCACGAATCGATACCACAGAGGAGCGTCGCCACTGTCCGGGTCGCTCCAATCGGAGCAACTGAAGGAGAAGTGATCGATATCAAGGCTAGTACCATTGTTGACGGTGGCTTCGCAGGAACCTCCCTCAGGGGGCGAGTTCGCTTGGATGGTCACCGAGCTCTCCCCGGCGCGGTTGCGGAGGGGATCAGTGACCTGCACCTTGCACGTAGTCGTCGAGCCGGCGAGTAGAGCATTTGCTGGAATCACAAGGCCGGGTCTATAGAGCAGGTTGGTTGGGAGGTTGATATCGCTGCAATTCCAGAAGAATCCATAGTTGGGCAGGAACGTGAGGTCCTCTCCAGAAAATTTAGCCATTACCTTGATTGCTCTTGAGGGGCTGACGCGCATCACATCGCCACCATCAAGCTCGATGGTGTTCGACCTAATCTCAGCATCCACAGCAATTACTGGGCTATTTGATACTTTCACGTAGACACGAGTGGCCTGGCTGCGACTCCGCACGTCGGAGGTCACTGTGAGAGTGAACTTGTACTCCATATCGCCCAGAAGGGCATTGGCAGGAACATTGAGTATACTGCTAGTCATGTCGACTGGAGCTGCAGATCCGGTGAAGCATTCTGTGGTGCCGTCAGTCGGATCGCACCGCCAGACGTACTGAAGCTCCTTCCAATTTTCTCTCGCCTTTTCAGGGTCGTAGGACAGGGATCCGTCCAAGATAAACGACCTGTCCACTGCTACCTTCCTCTTCCCGCCGCGAATCTTTGCGACAACAGCGCGTTCGATGACTGTGATACAGGTAGAATCTGTGGCGGTTCCCGTCCATGGTCCAAGGCCAGCCTGCTGAGCTGAAACTGAGAAGGACAACTGGAAGCAATAGGTGCTGTCGGGACTGAATGTTAGTTTGGGGATCGTCAGATACTTGCGGTCCATCACTTCGATGAAGACTTGGGGGCCAGAAGTTTGCGTCCACTCAAAGCGGCGTGCAGAGGGGCGGCACGCTTTTATCTTTGCTAGTGCACCGATTTTGAGGTCAAAGGTGTTGTAGACGGTGCGATTCTCCTGACCGTAAATCTGCACCTCGACAGCGGGCTCGTCGATTTCACACGAGAGGCAGGAGAGTGAGGCCGTCATCAACTCACCGGTTTGAGAGCAGCTAAAGGTGCTAGTCATCCCCTTGTTACGTGGGTACCAGCCTTGCATGCACGACACGGTGCAGGACTGTCCCGCCTGTAATATCTTGCCACCAGCACACACGCTTTCGTCATTGACATCTAGTGCAATGCCGGAATTTAGCACATCAGGTAGTGTGCATATCTGAGGCTGCGTGGTGGCCTGACTGGCCTGGCACGTCAGCGTCGGCGCGTATAGTTCTCCCTTGCACGCATAATGTGGGTAGCCGCCGGTTGGAACGAATCCTGCGGCACATGCGACCCGACAATATCCCCCGCCAGCAAGCGTCTGGCCTGCAGTGCAACCATTAGGTCCCCCGGAGCTCACAATGTTACTGCCGAACGTTGCAGGGAGCGTACAGTTAGCAGGCTCGCATTTAAGACTGGGGCGAGACAAACTGCCCCTGTTACAACTGAATATGTTCTCGACAGGTGTTTGTGCGGGCTGAAACCCATCGTCACATTCAACAGCACACTGCTCGGAGTTGGGAAGGGTGCCGCCGGAAGTGCAGTCGATTGTCCTGATTCCATAACCGAAGTACTGCGGGAGTTTGCAGGACAGAGTTGTTGGCATCTTCGTTGGTTGGTTGGTGGTTTGGCAGCGAGAGATGGAGCGAGAGTGGGCCTTCTGGTAGGATAGCGCGTTGGATATGCTGTGGGTCCTGTTGGCGCGCTGTTGGGTTGTGCCGTGGGCTGTGGTGTAGGATATGCTGTTGGCTCATCAGATGGCATACGTGTTTTTCTCGCAAATGTCGGGAAGCGGGTGGGGGGGTCCGTGGGGAATCTCGTTGGAAAGCGAGTCGGTTGGGGAGTGGGTACTCCAATCGCATATGGGGTTGGCTCCGCGGTTGGAAAACGCGTAGGATACGCAGACGGATATGGGGTAGCAGCTGTAGGGCTAGTAGGCTCTTGCGTTGGAAAACCGCTTGGACGTTTCGTCTTCTCAAACCAACGAGTTGGCCTCTCGGTGGGTTGATTTGCAAGGGTCGGATATCTGGTTGGATACTTCGTGGGGTACTTGGTGGGGATCTTGGTGATAGTCCCTGGGCTCAAGGTTTTCAGGTATGATGCCGGGCTTGATCCAGGGTAAGAGCCAGGATACGATGCCGGGCTTGATCCAGGGTAAGAGCCAGGATACGAAGCTGGGTTTGAGCCAGGGTACGAAGCTGGGCTTGATCCAGGATACGATGCTGGGCTTGAGCCAGGGTACAAAGCTGGGCTTGATCCAGGATACGAAGCTGGGTTTGATCCAGGATACGATGCTGGGCTTGAGCCGGGGTACGAAGCCGGGCTTGATCCAGGATATGAAGCTGGGCTTGAGCCAGGATAAGAGCCAGGATACGAAGCTGGGTTTGATCCAGGATACGATGCTGGGCTTGAGCCGGGGTACGAAGCCGGGCTTGATCCAGGGTAAGAGCCAGGATACGAAGCTGGGTTTGAGCCAGGGTAAGAGCCAGGGTACGATGCTGGGCTTGAGCCAGGGTACGAAGCTGGGCTTGATCCAGGATACGATGCTGGGCTTGAGCCAGGGTACGAAGCTGGGCTTGATCCGGGGTATGACGCTGGGCTTGAGCCCGGATACGATGCTGGGCTTGAGCCAGGGTACGAAGCTGGGCTTGATCCAGGGTACGACGCTGGGTTTGATCCAGGATACGATGCTGGGCTTGATCCAGGGTATGACGCTGGGTTTGAGCCAGGATACGAAGCTGGGTTTGATCCAGGATACGAAGCTGGGCTTGAGCCGGGGTACGAAGCCGGGCTTGAGCCAGGGTTGAGCCAGGATACGATGCTGGGCTTGAGCCAGGGTACGAAGCTGGGCTTGATCCAGGATATGAAGCTGGGCTTGAGCCAGGATAAGAGCCAGGATACGAAGCTGGGCTTGAGCCAGGGTACGAAGCTGGGCTTGATCCAGGGTATGACGCTGGGTTTGATCCAGGATACGATGCTGGGCTTGATCCAGGGTATGACGCTGGGCTTGATCCAGGATACGAAGCTGGGCTTGATCCAGGGTATGACGCTGGGCTTGAGCCAGGATATGAAGCTGGGCTTGAGCCAGGATAAGAGCCAGGATACGAAGCTGGGCTTGAGCCGGGGTACGAAGCCGGGCTTGAGCCAGGGTAAGAGCCCGGATACGAAGCTGGGCTTGATCCAGGGTATGACGCTGGGTTTGATCCAGGATACGAAGCTGGGCTTGATCCAGGGTATGACGCTGGGCTTGAGCCAGGATACGAAGCTGGGCTTGAGCCGGGGTACGAAGCCGGGCTTGAGCCAGGATAAGAGCCAGGATACGATGCTGGGTTTGAGCCAGGATACGATGCTGGGCTTGAGCCAGGGTACGAAGCTGGGCTTGATCCAGGATATGAAGCTGGGCTTGAGCCAGGATAAGAGCCAGGATACGAAGCTGGGCTTGAGCCAGGGTACGAAGCTGGGCTTGATCCAGGGTATGACGCTGGGTTTGAGCCAGGATACGATGCTGGGTTTGATCCAGGATACGAAGCTGGGCTTGAGCCGGGGTACGAAGCCGGGCTTGAGCCAGGGTAAGAGCCCGGATACGATGCTGGGCTTGATCCAGGGTACGAAGCTGGGCTTGATCCAGGGTATGAAGCTGGGTTTGAGCCCGGATACGATGCTGGGCTTGAGCCAGGGTACGAAGCTGGGCTTGATCCAGGATACGAAGCTGGGCTTGAGCCAGGGTACGAAGCTGGGCTTGATCCAGGGTATGAAGCTGGGTTTGAGCCCGGATACGATGCTGGGCTTGATCCAGGGTACGAAGCTGGGCTTGATCCAGGGTACGAAGCTGGGCCTGAGCCAGGGTATGACGCTGGGTTTGAGCCAGGGTACGAAGCTGGGCTTGAGCCAGGGTATGACGCTGGGTTTGAGCCCGGATACGAAGCTGGGCTTGAGCCAGGGTACGATGCTGGGCTAGAACCAGGATAAGACGCTGGGCTAGATGCAGGGCTAGAGCCAGGATATGATGCTGGACTTGAGCCAGGGTAAGAACCAGGATACGATGCTGGGCTAGAAACAGGGCTCGAGCCAGGATTGGCGTTGAGGATTGATATAAGACTTCTCTGCCTTATAATCTATTATACATGAAATAATTGTTCAGATCAATGAAGAGAAATATCATTAAATTAAAAATAAACATGGAAATTATTATGGTAATTTCGTGATTGAAGGAAGGGGATGGACATGTATATGGGCTCATTCAGATTGCGCGACAGAATAGCAGCTTACCGATGATGCTAGAAACATATTTTTATCATCTCCGCATAGTGCCTTCACCGTCACCGTGCCCATGCCTGTACTAGGCGACACCTGAAACGATCTAATATTGAAACTCTCTTCCAAAATTTGATACGCACATAAGAGATTTGAAAGGATCATACCCATTCAAATGTTTGCTGTTGAACTTTTTGGTCCATGTTTCTGCAGGTGTCGCTTTGCCTTTCCCCCCCTGAAGTGAGCGAACCGGCGGAGACCACCTAATGACATGGACTTTCAGAAATCAATATATTTTATGGCGGAAAGAGGCTTACAAGTTTGTACGCAAGTTCTCTGCCAATCTCAGTTTGTACTGTAATCTGGTAGCTCGTGGATGGGCTATACTGTTGTGGAAGTCCACTAATGCTACACTGCGATCTATCTTCCTGCAATTGGGGTAAAATTAAGTTGATTTAAGTAACTTTATTTTGCATTCAAAATCACACTCACCTTCATGGTTTGCACAGTCATAGTACTGGAAAAGGACGCGTCGCTAGACCAACTACTATGATTGCAGTTGTAACGTGACGGCTGAGCTTCGACACCTCCTGCCAACAGGAGGAGCGAGAGGAAGGGCCACAGCGCAGCGCGCATGGCTGCAAGGTGGATGGGAAAGAGTTTGGCTAAAAATGGAAACGAAAAAGTCGATCCCGTAACGTCAGAGAATGTACATGTATGTCATCGTATTTAAAGTCGTAATCGCTTCCGTCGTAATTCTCAACATCGCTACACATAGTTGTCGCATATGAATAATTGCTGTAAATCTACCGGTAGATTCACGTAAATTGCGCAAAAACCTTAACGCAATTTCGGTAAATCGGTTCCCTAGTTAATTTTTCTCGAAATCGGTGATAAAAAACCTGAAAATATGCTTTACGAGTAGACTGCCCGGACATCCTGGACATCCAGGACATCCGGCGAAAACCTGTCGGTCATCCGACACTACGCGTAATGCAGTCCATCATCATGCTTCGTTGTGCGAATTGCAGTCCTTTTGTTGGGAGAGTCGCAACCCGGACGGAGCACGAGCATCGACCTCGAGGCATAGATTGCGACAAAACTTTAATATTGTCGTCTATGTAAGAATAGTATGAGAATTAACTTCGGAATCTCAGTTGTTGCCATAGCAATTCTCGAGAATTCACGATGATGGGAGAATGACTTCGCCCCCAACCTTGAACGAGAACAAAAACAACAAACAATAAGAAGAAGAAGAAGAAGAAGAAGAAGAAGAAGAAGAAGGGTTTTTGCTTCTTTCATCGCCTCAATCCCCTTCCCCTCTCAAATTTACTCCTGAAAATTTGTTGGTGAAGAGCTGCATCTCTCAGCAAGGGCTGCGACAGCAGCAGAATCAGAAAAGGCTGCACACCATGGAACAAGGCCCCCAGTTTTCGATTAGAACTAACCAGGGAGGAGGAACGGGGAGACTCAAGAAGGACGGAAAGGCTATTTTCGAACTTAAGGTGTGCGTCATCGTGCGTGTGTTGTCTCTCTGTGCGTATCTTCTGTACAATGATGGAGAGCACGAAAGCTAGATTGATACACATCTTCCTTCGTTTTGGATGGCTTTCCCCATCCTCCTTCCTTCCTTTTCAATTTTGTAATGATAGATAATACACCTATTTGTGGAGAGATGGTGAAGCACCAACTAGTTTATATAATGATAGTATTACTCCTGCAACTAACTACATCTTGATTTCCTCTCTTCTTCGTAAGAGGACGGTGCAATGGCTGCCGATGATAAGACATAGTTATTTAAGTGTTGTTCGGTACTGCCTTTTCATTCATAGGATCATCCTAGAAACTTCTTCGAATTCAATGCCGAAAAACTGTCAAGCTCGAACTGGACACCAAAGTCGTTCGTCAACCAATATATCTCCTAACCCCCTCCCCCCCTTAATCCCCAGCAATTTTCGGAAAAAAATCAACAACGCACCATCATACCTCTTGATGCAGCGAATGTTGAGCAATGCTGAGGGGTGTACCTATATTTCCCTCTCTATCTCTCTTCCTGCGTGGTGAATTATGCTGCAACAACAACATCTGCGCTGATAGGTGGCAATCGCGCTTCTTTGCACTCACACGTGTTGGCACCTTGGAATACTACCGAAATCGGATTGCGCTGAAAGATGGAAAGTAAACTATCATCATCGTTCGTTTTTCCTCGCGAGGACGAATTTTGTGGCATTATATCTTGATTTGAGAAACCTGCCTGTAATATGTCAAATGATTATGGCCGATTACAGAATCTGCTCACCTCACATGATTTGGGTAATAACAAATCTGCAATATGTTAATATATATATCAGGTTGCGATTGTCTATATTTGTTGGTGACATTGTTTATGCAACGGTGGAACAGCACCCGCCATATGTGATTTTATCTCTCACCTTTGCCTCAAAGCAAAAGGTAATGAGTAAGCCATTATGTGTTGTATGAGGTCAATTGCTTATGTATTTACCTGTACATAATACACACACACACACACACACACATGTATATATATATATATATAACATACATATATTCTTATAATTGTCATATGCATCTATCATCAACATCGTCATCATCATCATCATCACCATCATCATCGTCATCATCACTACCACCACCATCATACCATAAAAACTCTAATCTCCTCCTTCTACACATTGGGGACAGGCGTTCAAGATCCGATCGAGGGACTTCGCAGGAATAAAAAATCTCCGCCAGTTCATGATGGTGAGCAATAGATCCTTTCTCCTCCCCCTTCTCCAAGAAACTTGCCCGTCGTGGTCATTTCTGTTTATGTCGTCTTCTTTCTTGGTTGGTGTGTACATTCATTGTATATTTCTCGCCCTTCTCGTTCCGTAGAGGTTGAAATCGCAGCTACACATTACGAGCCATCCCCTCCGGAGGTACACACGCACAGTGTTCTTTCTATCTATGCAACGATCCTGATAGCAATGGATGAGGCGCATGCATTAGCCATTGTTAGTCGCACGCATGAATGTATACGTCTTAAGGCATGTGTGTCATCATGCACAGTGTGTTTGAAGACTCTGAGACCTCTTCGAAAGACTACTTCATGAATCATGGCGCTGGCAGCAGGATTCACAAACGGGGGGGGGCGCGTGGGGAGGACAGCGCGGCAATTCGTCTGGCCTTTCATGTAGGAGGGGGGAAAGGGGGGAGAGGGGAATGATTTTCGTCACTAATATTCAAGTCCAAATAATTTTAAATTGTTGCATATAGTGGTACATTTCCTCATCAATCATTCGTTGTATCGTTTGTTCGCAAATTTGTTTGTTGCACATCAGGTCGGCAATCAGTGTGTGGATACGCTAGAATTGAAACTACGACCTACAACCACCGTACTCTCAGCTTCTAAAGGTGGTGGAGGCCCCAAAATCATCATCACGATCATCTTCTTTCTCGTCGTTGTCATCATGGTAAACTGTCAATCCTTTTTCAGTGCTTCGAAATGCAAGACCCGTTGTGATAGCGCTGCCCCCCTCCTCGTCCCTGTCATCAAGGGAAGAGGGCTTTGAGCTAACGATAGAAGTACATACACGAAGCACTATCACGTATGCACATTAAGAAGTAGTGAAAGTATATGTATGCACGTGCTGCCTGCGCATATGGGCACATAAGTGTGTTTTACATATAAGTAGGAAAAACTACCGTCAGTGCTACGACTGTCATCGGCGATACGATTGTCATTACCATCATCATCATCATCATCATAATCATCATTAATCAAAAGGCGTCGGGATACATTAACGCGAAAGGGATGTTCTCACCCTTTGCTCTCTTCGGCCTCCTCAATTCGGACAATAAAGACAACAACAACAACAACAAAAACAGTCACGAGCAGCCACCAGCACCAGCACCGCCATCAGGGTAAGAAAAGATGAATAGCTGCGCAAATATCTCTCTGATTACAATCTTTATCTCTTCATCAAGGCGTTTCCCTGCAATCCTTCGTGCCCATCCTCAACCTATCCCTTTCTCCCCTCTCTTCATGTTGCTCATATTCTATTTTCTCTCTCTCTCTCTCTCTCTCTCTCTCTCTCTCTCTCTCTCCTCTCCATTGCTATTTAGAGAGGTGCAATTGGAGCTCAGGAGCCAGAAGAGGAGGGGGATGGCCTGCAGTGTGTTCCTTAGATACTGGCAAATGCCATCATCATCTTCTTCTTCTTCTTCTTCAGCAGCAGCAACAGCAACAGCACCATTCTCATCAGAGGCTGCTGTAACAACGAATAATGGCTTTACTTTAACCAGTCGCCTCCCTTTATATGAGGATGGTGATTATGACTCGGGTGGGGTAGGAGCCGCCTCCTCAATGGTGGGGGCGACGAGGGCCTGGTCGTCTCACTCAACTCGCGCTTCTACACCGCACCGCGAATATGGCCGCTGCTACGACACTCATGATACTGATGAGTACAGTGAGCAGAGGGAGGCGGTCTATAGCAACCCCTTACAACTACCACCCCGTGTACGCGCTTGGTCAAGCAGCAACGGCGATGGGGGTGGCAGCAGCAGCAGCAGTTGTAGCACTAGAAGCAAGGTGACCTATCGTCATCAGCCACAACGAAGTAAAAGCAACGATAGCATTCACCGTCTCCATTCCCGCTACCGCCATCCCCACCAGCAGCAGCAACAGCAGCATCCCACGCAAGAGGAGGGGGGGGGGCTGCATAGGAGTAGTAGTAGTAGTAGTAGTAGTAGTGGTGGTAGTAGCGGGTGTCTCCACGGTGTTGCTGCTGCTGCTGCAGGAAGATCAGAGATGATAGCCTGTGTGTCGGTCGCCATAGCAGCCATAGTAGGGGAGCACAGCTGGCCAGTATTCCTGTTGCTTGTCGCAGGCTTCACTTGTATTGTAATCGGAGCTACTTTAAGGGCACGAAGGAGCGTTGGCGACCGTTCATCATCTTCGCTACTTCCATCGGCATCATCGGCATCCTCATCGTCATATAACCCTACCACTTCTGCTCTAACTACCGGCGCCTCGCCCAAGACACCTTCCCCTCCCTTCTTTTCACTGTTTTCCTCCTCCCCCTCCATTCACAAGCGCAACCACCCCCCCCATTCTGCTGGCTCAGCACCATCATCGCCATCATCATCATCAGCAGCATTGCCATCCCGCCGGCATGCCTCCCCAACTACTATGATGATGAATACCACCAGAACGACGGCATCGGCTGCTTCCACTAATCGAAGCGCCATCAGCAGGACCATCACCACCACCACCACCCCCTCTTCATCCCAGTATGATGGAAAGACTAATTCAGTGGCCAGCAGCAGCGGCGGTGGCAGCATATTCTTCTTCAACCGCAATCAAAATCAACCCAACGACTCTTCTCAACAGCAGCAGCAGTGGGAGGGGGAGGATGATACTGCTACTACGACTACTACTACTACTAATAATAATAATACTACAACTACCACTAATCGTACAATGATTGTCATGCGGCTAGTCGAGTTTCAGCTCCACAATCGCGACATGACAAACAACGACAACGCCACATCTAGCAGCAGCGCCTCAGAGCCATGCCGGGCTGAGACGAAGCTGCTATATCGTAGTAGGGAGGAGAATGGCAGAGAATTGGTTGAACATGGTTATGGTCGTGTAGACGACACGCCTACAAGGAGGAGGCATACTAATTCCATAAATAATAACGAGGGGGGGGAGAAGGAGGAGGATGTAGGCGGCGAATTTCCTCCTCAGCTGTGCCCAATTTGGTGTATTGCGCTGTCGTGTGCAGAGCTCAGCAAACTACGGTACTAGTTGTGGCAGTAGTAGTTGTAGTAGTAGTAGTAGCAGTAGTACGAAGTAGCAACAATAGTAGTGTTATCAATATACGAGAATTATTGTATATATTAACAATTATAAAAGTGCTATAATTAGAAGCCCTTACCATCAGCTATTTTGCATGCACTTTTGTCTTCTATCTCTTCTGGAGCTGCTGAACGATGCCGCTAGTATTTTACTAAATCTTTCTCGCTTTTGTTGATTAAAGATTCATAACACCACCAACAACGACGACGACGACGACGACGACGACGACAGCGACAGCAACCTATCAAAACATCGTACCAGTCATCATCATCATCATTAACATTATCATCATCATCATCATCCCCCAGCTTTTCCCCGCGAATGCGTTCTTTGGTATTGGACTACTGGTTTGGGGCGCTCCAGCCTTTCACACATTATGATGCTGATCTCAATGTAACAGGTGGTGATTGTGCTGCTTACTTGCTTACTTACTTCCTTGCTGCCTACCTGACGACGCAATGATGAGATGATGGAAGTGAATGATTGAAGGGTGTAAGAGATGAGACATGTCAAATCATAGGCCTGCGCACACACTCACACACACACACACACACACACACACACACACACGTCCCCGCGCACTTACGCACACTTATATTCTCACGTATACGATATCAGTGGGGAAGGAAAGAGAGCTTCTGCTGGAATTTAAGAAAAAGGTACGGTCAGCTCTACATGACGTGGAGACGAAAAGAAAGGAGAAGAAGGGTGATCATGATGCACATAAGGATGGAGAGAGGAAGAGTCAACCAAAGAACGACTTCAAAGAGGAGCAGAAGAAGGACGATCAACACATGGTAGCATACATACTCAACCACTCCGTATACTACTATTACTACTACTACTACTACTACTACTACTACTACTATATCAACGAGAATAATAACAACAACTACAACATCGTCAACGACACTCGGAAACAAAATCGCATTACCAACAACTGGGAGGAGGAGGAGGAGGAGGAGGAATGGAGGGATGGAGCGGTTGTGTGTATGGCGAGAAAAGACGCTATCTCGAGTTGTTATGATGATAATTAGTGATGATCGTACATGGTGATGAGACTCCTCCTGTCGCAAGTAGTAGTAGTAGTCCTTCGATGCTTCTTGTTGTTGTTTGTGGTGATGGTGTGTGCTTATGGCACCACTACCTTCTGATCGATCATTCAGCCCTGGCTACGGCATCTCAACGGGTCCTTACACGAGTGCTGCCGGTTCATGATGGCGCGAGGCTTTAACTTGCAAAAGGCCACCAAACTTCTGCATCAGGTAACAGTGGTAGTAATAGTGGTAGTAGTAGTAGTAGTAGTAGTAGTAGTGGGAAGAGGAAGAGGAGGAGGGGGAGGAGTTGCTGTTGTTCCCGTCTCTATGCGCTATGTGGTCACCCGAAACATCGAAAGTAGTGATGGTGGAGTGAGAATGAAGGCCCCCCTCCTTCCCCCCCGCCTTCTCCCCCCCCCCCCCCCCTCTCCTCCTCCTCCTCCCTTTCTTCTTCTCGTCATGTACCTCTACATACACTAATCTCAGGCAATAGAGCTGAGAGAGAAGCATAATTTGGACTCTGTTATCTTCACTACGATGGTTGTGATATGAGTCGTAGTGAGTAATATTAGTTTCCGCTGACTCCATCAATCGGTGCATGCATGCGTGCGTGCGTGCGTGTGCGTGTGTGTGTTTACAATGGTCCTTGGATATGTCACAACATTAAGAATGTTGAAACAAGAAAAATACTTCTACTACGACAACTACTACTACTTCTTCTTCTCTACTGCTGCCTCCTTGCAGTAGCGTCATCATCATCATCATCATCATCACTCATACACTACTTCCCTACTTGCTCTAATATTAATTATAGGAGAGATATCCCCGTTTCAAAGAGCTCTTTCCTCTGTATCATCAAGGCTACGATGACAAAGGGTTGCTACAAAAGCTAGCTAGCTAGCTAGTAGAGAGAAGAGAAAGAAGAATATATTGCTGTTATTGTTGTTTGTAGTAGTCGCGTCAACCAAGTGCTGGTGGTGGTGGTGGTGGTGGTGGGTGAGGGGTTGTTCTCTGCCACCACCCATATCAACATCATCATCACAAAAGTAGCAGGCTGTGTACATGCTGCTCTAGGGACCATACGCACGAGTCCATGCACACACACACACACACACACACACACACACACCATCGTTATCATCATCATCACCATCACCACCACCACCACCACCGTCCAGGTGGCTGACAATGATCCGACCGTTGGGGCTGGTACAAACGGCGAAGACATTGCAAAACTTCACGCTCGAAGACGTAAGTATGTTGTAGTTGTTCTTATCTACTCATCATGCCATCCTCTACAGCTGTTATGTCCCTTCGCCCCCCAATCTCCTTCCTCCTCTTGTCTCTTCTTCTTCTTCGTCGCTTTCCGCCTTTCTTCATACTCCATTCTTATTAGCACAGTCCCTAGTACCCCCTCCTCCTCCCCCTCCTCCTCCTCCTCCTCCTCCTCCTCGTCATCACACAATCTTGAACGAATGATGGATCATCATCTTCTCTTCTATCGTTTGTCGTCAGATAATGAAGCTGGAGATCATGTTTAACGAAATTATGCAGCGCATTCTTAGTCCAGCGGCATCTCGGGTTATTATTTGCAACATATGTTGATTCGCAACCTGTGTGTATGTGTATGTGTATGTGTATGTGTGTCTATGTGCGTGTAAGAGAGAGAGAGAGATAGAGAGAGTTCATATAACTACTCGCATCCAAAAACTAAATTCCTATCGGTACTCTTCTCAGTAATAATTCGTCGAAGATTTCCCATCACTCTTCGTATGATCCCTCCCTAGCATTTACTGAATATTACTAATGCATCCACGCATATCCCTGTGTTGCTTAGGTATTTGGCAAGATCGAATGGCGGGCGCATCCTGTCTGTACAAACTAGCCCCCCTCCCTCCCCCCCCCCCCTCCTTCCGATATCAGTGTATTTTATCTTCCATGTTACAATAACAAAATGACGATAACAAACCTTCCACGTGACAGTGATTTGGTATGTGTCAAAAGAGTGATGATCAGACAACTACGACATAGAAGATGAGTGTGCGCGTGTATGAGAGAGAGAGAGAGAGAGAGAGAGAGAGAGAGAGAAGGGGGGAGGGAGAGCATGCGTCCATATGCGTGTGCATGTGCGTGTTGTTTAAATAACCTATTTGTTTACACCTTCTCCTCCTCCTCCTCCTCCTCCTCCTCCAACTCCTCCTCCCTCTTCTGCATCCTGTCTCTCCCATTTCTTGCTGGTTTCACCAATCAGCTTATCGATATGAAGGACGTGGGTGTTTACACACTGTTGGACCATAAGCTCAAGCAAGTATGATGATGATGATGATGATGATGATGATGATGACCACATGTAATATATAGCTCTCATACTTCCATTATTTTGAAAAAAGAGGGAGGAGAAGGAGCGCAAGAGGAGGAAGAGAAAGATACAAACACATAATAAAGAGGGGGAGTGAGAAATGATACCATCTAGAATAGTTTTCTTCCTCTCATTGTCTCTTCCTCTCTCTCTCCCCCTCTCTCCCCCCTCCTCCCTCTCTCTTTCTCTTTCACAGATTTTCACCGCGAGCAGCGCAGTTGTGCAAGTGTGTTATCCAGAGAACTTGGGTACTACTGCTACTACTACTACTACTACTACTACTACTACCAGCAGCAGCGACTCATCACTAAATACAACAATATCATTGATTTAAATGCCGTGAGAAGAGTTTTCAGCACAAATCCCAACGACGATACGTAAAGGAACTTTGATGGTCTTTGCCCCCTGATGACACGGCATGCGCTATACCTATATATCCCGAATCTGATTGTGAATTTATCACATTCTCCCCCCCTCCTCTCCTCCTCCTCCTCTCCTCCTCATCCTCCTCGTTTGTCTTCTTCTTCTTCTTCTTCTTCTTCTTCTTCTGGTTTTGCTAATGTTCTCTTCGCAGGTATTGCTTCTGTGGTGAGAGCTCCAAGGATGTTCTCCATGCTTTGGGCCGTGTTGAAGAAGGTCCTTACGAAAAGGACCCAGGTGGCCAATTCACAAAGATGAGATGCGAGATAGTCCATATGACTTCATTCGCCCATTGGTTTATTACGAGGAGCATATCAATTATATGATGATGATAATATTAATAATATTAATAATAATAATACCCTCTCTATTACGAGGGGCGTGTCAATTATATACCATCGGGTAGTAGAGGAGACGTCATCAGATCGCATTGCGTATGACATTGTATCCGCCTTCTTACGTTTTCAGGCCAAGATTGAAGTAGACTCGAGCAGCGATCCTTCAAATGTGCTACTTCCATTTTTCACCAAGACCAAGTGTTTGCCCACGTATGGCAGTAATAATATCTAGTGGTCGGCAGAAGAAGAAGAAGAAGAAGAAGAAGAAGAAGAGAAGGAGGGGGAGGAGGAGAGAATAGAAAATCCACAACAACAACAACAAACAATAACAGCAACGACTGAAAAATATGGGAACCGACAACAAAGAGAGGAGATAAGGAAACGCACAGTAAATAGCTGAAGAAGTGGAGAATATTGTCGTACATGGAGACTGCGTGTAGGTGTACTCATCGCAAACGGTTGGATATGGCAAGATCACTTTCTTTACTTTCTCATCATCATCATCATCGTTGTCATGAGCATCATCAGCATCATCATAATTAAAACAGGCAATATGGCGGTACAGACACTAATAAGGGGCCGCACTATATTGACTCCGAAGTAGAAATGGTAGTAGAAGCAGCAGCCTACTACACGCACTACTCCTTGAAATGTTGATCTCACACGTACTCACACAGACGCATATAACATAACATATTGTTTTGCATTGAATTACATTTGTGTGTGTATGTGTGTGTGTGTTGGCTTTAACGTAAACGCCATCCATTGGATACTCATCTCATTGCTCTACTTTTTCTCGTCCCACAGCTCGTCCACACCTATTTCTCTGGGCAGCGCGATATCCGAGAACTTATCCCAGATAATTCAGAATATAGCTTCATACCGCTGCTGAGCACTTAATCCACAGCGCAGTCGCAGGACGCCTTATTTTGATATTAAATCCTTATTCAGATTATTAAAAATTAGATATATGCCGAGCGTGTTGGCTTATATGCTATCTTGCAGCCAAATCTTAACCACCTGCGGTAGTTATTACCAGTGTTGATCACTTAGCTAATTCTACATAGTCACATGTTACACCTTCACGTTATGTGAATGATGATAACGTATAATTATTGTTAATCACCTAAACATTGCTTCATAGTTGATACATGCCGCCTAGCGTGAACAGGTCATGATCGAAGAATCGATACCAACAAATGCATGCCGCTTCATCTAACCTCGATGATGTGCTTGTGCATCATGCGCAACAAGTGCACGCTTGCCAGGAATTGCTCGAGTGTGTACTGAGGCAACAATAACCACTCAAGTTCACATTTGACTCCTTGTGCACGCACCGCTCTGTCCAGCGCTAACCACCCGCTGCCCTTAGGGAGTGCTGTCGAGCGCACGTGTGGCTCAACACAATCTAGACGACCCGATGTGACAGACTCTGATAATGGAAATAAAGTTATAGCAATTAAAAGATTGTTGAAAAAGCATCGCCTCGTCTTGCGCAGGCGAGCAACACGCAAAGGAAAGAGAGTCTCTGCATGGCACTAGATGGAGCTAACACACTAGTACGGCTGATGTGTGGTGATGTAATTGTGCACGTCCACATGCGCGGCGATGAGGGCGCCAATGCATCGCATGGAATGGCTAGTTAGGGTCGCCTTTTGCAAACTAGTCTCGAGCATTTGTCGCGCGTGTGCTCGTCGTCTAGGCAATCATGACAATTGATCACATGCAGTGACTACGCAGAACGTGTGCGCGCACCCAGTGGGCATGCACAATAGCATGAGGACTTCACAAGGCTGGGCTGCGGCAGAGCTTCCGACAATAGGAGTGCGCGATTAGCCTAGTAGCAACAATGACTAGGAACTGCACAATGATGAGACAAGTCGCGCCATGCTAGATATGCAACTTGACTAGTGAAAAAGGGAAGAAGATGAGGCACCAATGACACCCAGACCTACGTGACCTCCACATGGAGAGCTAATTGAATTCATCACAACAATGAGGATCTAACATGCATACGACCAGAACTGAATTCTGGTGACAGTCGGGGAGTTCAGATTCCTTCTCGTCAACGCCTTGTGATCTCGACAACAGGCCTGCCTCTGATACTCGCGGTGTCCAAGAGGTTCTGATCACAGACATATTGAAGTTCTGCTAAAGGATGCTCCGGATGCTCCTTGAACTGAATGCCTTCCTCTTGACCTTGACCTCACACCTCGCACGCCGCTTCGGGTGTTTACTCGTTGGACGCTACATATACTCTGGACTCCACCCTGGACAACATTTCCTTGAGGCTGCGCAATAAATTCGCTTTGGTCCCAGTCCTTATTCAGCATAGGGACAGCTTGAGTAAAGTGCGTCTTTAGCGTTTCGTTGCGGAAACCAAACTGGAAGAACACTCTGCCTGTGTAAGGATCCCTTGGGAAAAACCAACCGATAATACCGGTGATGATTGTGAGGAAGGCGAAGAATGACGAAAGGAAGTCCATCCACGTGTATGTGAGCCTCTCTGTGAGCGTCTGCGGGAGAAAGATACAATACCACCACAAAAAAAATACCATTTTTCAAAACAAAACGCACGAGTATAAAATAAAGAGATACAGAAATGGAGTGATGGATGCTCAACCTCTACTTGCCAATCAAAACCACTGGGACTGAACATCATGAGCGAAAACTTCATATCCTTCTTATATCTCTGCCGCACCTCACCGTTACCAAGGACTTCGTCGTTTACCTGAAATCATTCGTAACTCTTTGGACACCCGAATAAGAGAAATGCTCAATTTCAAATTGATTTCTACCTGTAACGACGAAACGGCCATTGTTTCGAGCTGGATTCGATGGGTGACAGTTCCATCTAGTTTTATTGTTTTCTTCACTTTCGGCTGGCTCTGCACGAGTGTGTTCCATACATCAACCGGGACGGCTGTATTCGCTTCGTCGTTCATCCTCGACTCTATATCATCTACACCATTGCTGTAGGCGATGAGGTACATTCGAGTACATGGTGAATTACGCTGGAATCTTGAGCTACCATTTATCCAACCGAGGTTGAACTGTAGCACTTCGGGTGTCAAAAGGGCCTTGTTGTAGTCCTTCGATAGCTCGTAGCGAGCCCCCTTTGTGCTGGAGAATGGATCCAGCTTCCAGCACGTTTTGAGGAGGTATCCCAAAGTACCCGGAAAGCTTTTTTCCATTTCGATTGTGGGTATATCGTCGAAGACGTTGATTTCTGTGCGAGTGGTGTTGAGACGTATCATCTGTCGTGAAGCACCAATGTAAACGTTCCCGTCTGGGCTTGCAAACGGCAGGTCGGGATTGGGGCATTCACGTGCAAATCCCATCTTGCGCATACACAATAGTGTGCCGAACTCTTGGTACTCCGTTAGGAATTCAGTGCTCACGATGGTTCCCGGGCTGGAGTATGCTTCTTTGATAGTAAGAAAGTTCACGTAAAGATTTCCCAATATCAGCAGAAGGGAGCATCCCAGCAAACTCCAGAATATAAACTTCTCTTTGCGGCCGTCCAGAAGGAAGCTTTGGCGAAAACTTGTACTGCAAGCATTCTAAAAAGTAAAACAACAGTCACATGGGCAAGAACAGATGTAGTAATAAACCATAACCCCATCGCGCAGACACTTACAGATGCACAAAAATGAGCTATGCGTTCCATAGTCACTTCTCAGAAGCCTACTGGCCACTGCAGCTTGTAGCCGGCAGCACGCCTACTTCCTTTTGGCCTCGCTATACCAACTACGCAGGAGCCTATCAATCCAGTGGGATGAAGGCATAAATGAATGAATGAATGAATGAGACACGACCTACGCAAATTTTCAACGGTGCAAACGAAATTTTGCAAACATGCAAATTCGCTCGTTCCGACGCTCCTACTTTGCGCAAATTTCCTAGGGTGCACACGGACAAGGGATTTTAGTGGAAAAATCCGCCCTCCCCGCACGGCGACCCGAGATCTGTTCTTCTGTCGTCGTAGTCGCTCTCCGATCAGGTAGTAGGTAGTAGCTTGTAAACGGGGCCTCATTTGTCCGATAAGCCGTTAAATAGCTGGCCTTTGAAACCGCCCTGTCGTCCTACACAAAACGTGGGGGAAAAATTCTAAGTGAAGCACAAGCGCATTAACACACTGCGACTGGACAACACAGAATTCAGAGTCATTGCGATGTCGCAAGGGCCAAATTCATGCGGTTTTTGAACGACGAGTTGGGACCATTTCTTTTGGCGCTCCTCGCCACCTCGGCTGGCTACAAGGAGGGAGCCGGGGGGGGGAATGCGCACAATTTTATCTTTTACTCTCTTCTCTTTACTCATTATTGCGCTAGATGGTTTTCGAAGCCGCCTTCCTCATCGACATCTACTTTACCGAAATGCTCGTAAAACGTCCAACAACAAGAAACAGGCGACGTGTCCACCGCCACTACGGATGCCAGTTGTAAAGTCTACAATGTCGGACTACCCATCGAAGAATGAGTATCTAGAGGAGAAACAAGATTCTACCAAAATTCTACCGTCTCACTTGAAGGATCTTCAGGATTTGGTGGACCGTGGCGTTCTTAGGATCTGGAGACGAAGCACGAATCAAATGGCTCCTGGCGCTCGTGGATCTGGCCACAACTCCAAAACTTCCTCTGGCCACGTTGAACCAGAAGAAATATATATTATTGGTACTGCACACGTGTCGGACCAGTCAGCAAAAGATGTGGCACGCGTGATAAGGACAGTAGATCCTGATAACGTCGTGGTGGAGCTGTGCAGGAGCCGATCTGCAACTCTATACATTGATGATGAAGGCACCACGGAGGGAGGAGATCAGTCAGCCAATGGTATGCGTATTAACTCCCTGAGCATGTCTGGAAATAATTTCCAAGCAGCACTCCAAAGGTCACTTAAGCTGGGAGGATTTCCGGCTCTAGTTCTTCGCTCATTGATGGCACAAACCTCTCCTGAATCGGTCGAAATAATGAGTAAGTCAGGGGTTGATTTCAGAGCAGCAAGGCGTGCGGCAGAGGATGTAGGAGCTCAAATTGTATTGGGGGATAGGCCTATTGAAATCACACTAGAAAGGGCCTGGGAAGCTATGACATGGGCCGAGCGAAAGAAGCTGATTGTGCTCATCCTGGAAAGTGTTCAGCAAATCAAGGCAGCCGGTAAAAATGAGATCATGGACACAATATCAACAGCATTATCTGATGAGGGGAAAGATATACTTCAGCAATATGAAATGAAGCTACAAGAGTATATTCCGAATCTTCTATTGCCGCTGATCACGGAGAGAGATATCTTTCTTAGTTTAACTATGAAGTCATCCATGGCTGTGAATGGCTGCAAATGCGTAGTCGGTGTCGTAGGACGAGCGCATTTGGAGGGAGTGGTCAAAGCTCTAGGTGAGGATCACTCTGGAAAATTTAAAACTCTTACTTACACCCGTCGCCGCGCCGCAATGAAAGAAAAAATATTTGGTGTCTCAAAACCATTGTTTCAGAGATTAACCTTCGATGCGATTGTCTTACTACTGTCCCTAGTAGTATATCTTCAGCAGCAACACTAATCGGCGAGGATGATGCCTAGCTTACATTGAATCGATATGATAAAATTCAGTCATCAACGACCTTAAGACGCGAACATTATCATTAGATAAAACTAGTAAAGCCATCTAGCCATCGTCGCAGGCAGCTGTTCATATTATAGCGATTTCATGAGACGGGTGTAATGAAGTGATTAAATGTGTTCAATAGTCATCCTAATGTAGCTCTGTGCAAAACAGCGGTCTCATGTATACATACGACTTACATGCACACATCCAGATGTATGTCGCAGCCACGTCGCGCATGTACTGCTAACTGACATTGGAAAGCTATTGGAGTTCACTGCACGTACTATTCGATTCGCACATTCCCTAGGTTGATGTGTCCAAATTGAACTCCCGCAAAGAAAGAGCTATAGCAGAGCCCTGCGGCTTATTATTGGGAAGCATGCAGCCATTTTATTGCAGCCTAGCCGTACTCATTGCTATGTATCTGGATATGCTAGCGTACTAATGGTGTTTGCAGATAGCTAGATAGATATATAGAATTACGCGTGTATGACTCAATACAGTACCTAGCGGTCACTCTCACGTTGTGCATGTACGCATTGAAGACCATTAGTGGAATATAATTATGTGAATTTCGTTCACGTAATATCAACAAAAATAGAGCACGTACACGATTAGTATATTGTTTTATGCTTCCAGATCTCCATATGTTGGCAGAAAAGTCATAGAATCTCATCACATCTCATCATAGAACAACCCGTTTAAGTAGTTTGTAGTCAGATCTTTTATTTTCCGAGTGCTGCCGAGAACAGCCGTATGATCATCAATATTGTTATCAGTATATTATATCCTGCAGGCTCATTGTGATTCAGGATTCACGCTATTCAAGCGCGACACCCTCACGCCTCGTTTTGAATTCTGTACGTTGGAGGAGAGGAAGGAGGAAGTATTAGGGGGAGGGGAGGAAGAAAAGGCAACTCATGAGGTTTAGATTGGCTCGTCCCTCTCCTACATGAGAAGAACACCACCACTCCACTCCCCTCCCTTTCTTGACCCGATCACAGACGACAAGGGGGGTTTGTTGTTATGGTTGTTCTCAATACTATCGCGGTGAGCTCTGTCGTGCTCTACGAGTTCCCCTCAGGGATAGCTTAGACTCTCCGCGATAGAGAGAATAAGGCTATAACCGCAAGGAGATATGTCATTGGTTGGTAGGAAACGGGAAAGGTCCGTCGTATCCCGCCAACCCACCCAACACGACACCACCAGCACCACCGTCAGCCCCATCATCATCGAGACACACCACCAAAAGATGCCCAACAACAAAAGTAAAGGAACAGTCACCAAAATACAGCACACACAATTTATGATGCCCAAAACAAGGAAGGTAGAGGGATTTACTACTACGGCATATTTCCTCCTCCCACAGAAAAAGTGCAAGAAGCATGAAGATGCAGGGAGGGAGGAGAGGAGAGTACAGTAGTGCAAACCACGTTTTCGTCTTTCATCTCGGTTTTTTCCACGATTACAGCATACATGAACTATCAAATATACAAACACGACACATCATACCACTTTCTCCAATTTTGAACCAGATCCTCGCATCACAGTGTCAGCAGGCACTTTCTTAATCGCCTGCAAGAAAGAACAACAACAACAAGAATAAAGTTATTACCAACGTAGGACCACACACCACGCACGAACCCTTTCTTTCCGTGCTAACCACAACGGCTAGATCCGCCACCTCCTCTATCATCGTCACCATCATCATCATCATCATCATCATCACTCACTTACTACCTCAGCTAGTTGGGGGTTGGCAACAGAAAAGGCCTCGCAGAACTCGGAGTAATCGATTGAGGCGTCGCCGTCCTTGTCGAGCTCTGCGACTAACTTCTTCACTTCTTCTTCGGAGAAATCCTCATTGTAGACCTTTCCGTGTAGTAGTGAGTACAACGGGTGAGTTGAGTGAGAGAAGCTTATACGAATTTCAGATTGTTTACCATACTACATGCGTGGTCGAGATAGCGAGAGGGGAAGAGGGAGAAGAGGGGGAGAGAAAGATAGAGAGCATGACTAACGACCAACTTTATGTTCCGGTTCGCATTCCATTCAGACATTCATGCATACATGCATTATCATTGAATGATCCAAACCTTGCTTAGGCACACAAGTCCGTTGGTAAGTTCCTCTGGAGATACCTGAATATTGTGATGACAGGAGGAGGAGGAGAAGGAGGAGAATGATAAAGATGCGCAGCTTGTGCTTACAAACATACAAACGTAAATAAATATACAATGCAGACAACGACGACCCGTTGAATCGATCCTTGTCTTATATTTCTAAGGTCGGACAAGCAAGCATGCGCTTTACGCGCGCGCGCGCGCGCACACACACACACACACACACACACACACACACGCTGCGCACACCACCTTTCCGTCACAATTTGCATCGAAGTATCGGAACATGGACTTGACGGCAACCCTAGTAGTATAGGTTGTTGCAAGTTGGTGAGGGGAGGAAGGAGCTCAATCGACACAACAAGAAGGACGTAAGAAACAGTAAACAGCGGTGCTGAGGGGGAAAGAACCGACGACGACGACGACGACGACGACGACGACGACGACCATGTATTATACTTTCAACGACAACGGTTGCATTACTGAATTACCTATGTTTAAGGAGAAGATTGGTTATCTTTTCGAGGGTTTCCTGGATTTTGACGCCACCCTCTTTTACAGAAAGCTTCAGAAGCCTGGAGAGGGAGAAAAGACGGTTGGAAGAAAGAAGATAGTAACAAGGAGCATGCTATACTGTAAAGGAGTGGACAATGAATTATAGTCATTTTTTCCTCTTATGAAAAGCATGCAGAATGCATTAATTCCCTCCTTCGAAATGCTACCAAGAATAGCATAGTGTTGTATTGGTGTTTTTGTTGTAGTAGTAGTACATATATATATATATATATATATATATATATGAACATCATTCCTGATTCTTATTTCTTAGAGAGAGAGAGAGAGAGACGGGGAGAAAGGAGAGAATTAAGCTTTTTATCATCATGCATACACTACTCACTTGGTATTCGAAGGAGCAAATTTGGACAGCCATCCCATGTAGTTGATCTTGCCTAAATGTGGTATTATGATGATGATGATTATGATGATGATGAATACCCTGCTCTCACCTGAACTTTTCTTACTTGTATCGTAGATAGTCCCCCATATAAGTGGCTACTACTACTATTACTACTACAACTCTCGATTCCCGTGTATTTTTTTATACTCCCACCTTTCTTCTTGCCGTTAACACCACGCAAAGGCAGTCCCAGAGTCTCCTGAAGGAACAAGAATCGAATTCGCAGTCCCAAGATCTCCCGGAGGCCCCTCGCCCATTCCACACGGGTGATTACAGACTGCTTGTCGTTCTTCACCTGATATATTTATTACTTTTGTCTTTTGTGCTCGAGCGAGAGAAGCAACGATCAGTAACACCGAAGCATAGGAAGCGGATAGAAATCATCTTCGTCCAAAGGCGATCCCCGCCCTACCCTCCCTCCTCCTCTCTCTCCTCATTCCCTCCTTTCTCGTCTATTATTGCAAGTATGAGACACCACGTACATGTGTGCGAGGATTATGATGTCTATTCCTACCATAACAGTTGTTCTATCATTGGTATTACCTCCTTTGCCTCTTTGTTCAAACCCGTGCATTTGGAGTAATACTCGAGGAGCTCGAGTCGGTTCTCAGCTATCCTATGAATTAGTTTCGCTGCCACCTGTACATTGTGAAACGACGGGATGATGATGATGATGATGACAATGACTATGATGCTGATGATGATGGAGATGGAACGATAACGATCACATGGCGTTGAAATACATTATGACTGTTCCCACGAAACAGAAAGTACAATCAGGTATAGAGTCTAGGAAACGGTAAAGTGGTGGGGGGCAAGCGATTTCTGACCGTTGCAGATAAGGTGCAGTATCTGTCGGAGAACTTCGCGTCGTCTAAGAAACAAACAAAAATATTAAATACGGATTGTCCGTAATGGAGGTGTGTCATCACGATTAGGCGTTGCACACTCGAAGTTGCGGTCTTCTTCGAGTTAAGTGATGCATGCAAGTTGTGCCAGATGGGGGGGATTTAAAAAAAATGTGCATGAAAACCATGTGTCGTCGTCATTTCAGTGTGTGTGTGTGTGTGTGTGTGTGTGTGTTGTTCTAACTGACCTTCCTTCATCGGCGTAGCATAAAACTGATGTATCTTGTACTTGAGGTCAGGGAAGACCTCAAGAACAGCACCATCGTTGCCGTTGTCGCCTATTAAGACATTGCAGGACATTGCAGCAGTTTGAAACGTGCATTAGATTTTGAACCTCCCCACCTCCCCCACACTAACCCCCTTGTAATGTTTGCTTAAATCAGAGAGAAACTCTGCTGTCACCTACCGCAGTAGTTGGATGCCGAGAAAACGGTGACTAGCTTTCCATGGAAGTGCCTATTTGTAGAACAGCAGCAGATATATGAGAAAAATAAGAAGGACGGAAAGGAAAAAAAACAAAAAAGGAAAAATTATTTGCTTTCTCATCGCCATCGTAGTTATATCATAATTACCATTATTACCATCATAAACTAGATACTACTTACTCTTCGAATCCCTGGTCTTTCTTTTCGTGCGAGCGGATAACCATTTTGAGTGGGGGGTTATCCTCAAAGAACTCGTCCACGATGTCCTGCAACAAGCGAGAAGGAGACCAAAGAAGAAGGAGAAGAAGAAGAAAAGTAAGAGGAACAAATGGAGGTTGGGTAATAATGTGAATATGCACAACGCGTAATCTGTGAAGAAGAGAGAGAGAGAGAGAGAGAGAGAGAGAGAGAGAGAAACAGAACACATGTAGAGTGGAAATCTTCAAGCATTATCATAAATTGTAATCATCAACGTTCTATTAAGGCTCGGTTGAACTTGCCACCACAACCACCACCACCACAACTATTACTACCTCAAGACAGAAGTGCTGATAGTTGATAGAAAATAATTATTACCTCTCCGAATATGCAGCCGCATCCCCTATCATTCTGTGAAGCACCGCAGTGCTTCGGCCCACCTGGGTCACTCCAAAGAAGATCCTGATGATAATAATGAAAATGCTCATGATTAATGAGGTTGTTCCGCAGATTTAAATTACATAAATTTTATGACCCCTTCCGGCTTTATTTCGTCTCCCTTTTCTTTCACAATGCATGAATTTCTTCTTCCCCCCCTTCCTCTTCCAATAACGACCACCACCATCACTCCTACCACTGCTACTACTACAACAACAACAACTACTACTACTACTACTACTACCTCCATGATAGACTCCCACGCAGGATGGAGGCAAAATCGGTCAATCTCTTGTATTTTTTTGACCGTGACACCAGCGTCCCAGCAGAGTCCTCCGTGTACGACCATTGTCTAATGGTTAACAACCACCCAATATTGTATGGTTCAAACATCGATAATGATACACCACTCGCTCACTCGCTCGCCTACTCTCCTTGGTTTACCCACCTTTTTGTTGATGATGTGGACGAGAGGCAGCGCAGCGAAGCATTGGTTGTAAGCTTTATACATAGCTGTCGAGTATTTGGAGGGGCATTCGTCCATAAAACCATCTCGGGCGTTGATATCATCTGCCTCATGATTTCCGCGGTTCAAGAACACCCAGTCCCCAAATAGCAACTAGAAAGAGTAAGAATTTTCCCTTGGAAGTCAATGTATTTGCGGTAGTGGTAGTGGCGGTGTTGCGGGTGTGTACGTTTGTGTTCGAGAGGGAGTGAGAGAGAGGGGGGGGGGGGGGGGGAGGAGAGAATGTGAGGTGGGGCAATGCTTGGTTGTGTGAACACACGATGGTTGAAATAACAAGCAATATCGTCTTCAATCCACCTTCAGGACGAAAAGGATGATCGTCACTTCACAAGCGTTCTTGCCTCTATCTACGAAGTCTCCGTTGAAAAGAAACCATTTGTCCTTCGTGGGTAAGCCTTGAGTCTTGAGTATATGCAATAAATCGCGAATTTGACCTGTTCGGTTTGGGGAGGGGAAGGGAGGTCTTTCATAAGCCAAGTTTTGCAAGCTCGTGATGGGCGCGCGATGATGGGGAAAATACATGGAAAATCAGTTTAGTTCAATTCTAATAAGTACCGTGCAAGTCGCCAACGATGATGAGGGAGACCTTTCCTTTCAGCTCGATATCGACCACATTCGGAAGTTTTTTTAGCGCCGCTGAAGCCTGTTAAAGTGAGACGACGTTGCATCATGAATCATGATCCCAGTTGGTCGCTAATGAAGGATAGATCTACTGCTTTTTACTTTGAGGAAAAACTACTACCTGAGTCAGTAGGGACTCGAGTTTTTTTTCTTCCATGATTGTCTTGTTTTCCGAAGGATTTCGGCAGTTGTCCATAAATGCCGTCAACCACGACAACGTAGGTTTGAAAGCATCCTTTTTATCTTCACCATTCAAACAAGATATAGAATAACATATAAATACACGTTCCATGCAAAAAATCATCATATATAGTCTGAACGATTTCTACGGTATTAGCCCTTAGCATACAATTTCGTAACTTCGAGGATTGATTTCTGACCTTCATCTTTGTTCTTTAAGACAGCGGATGGTCTCCGTTCCTTCTTTGCACCATCGCTATCAATCACTGCATTTTTCGCAAGAGATTCGTACATCTGCAGCAACGCATAAGGGAAATTTATTTCGATTTCTCGCAATTCAAGTGAAAGAACTCACTGATTACCTCAGTCATGCGACCAATCTCACGGCTTGAGTAGTGGAGCTCGCTCTCCTCCTGAAGCAACCCAAAAAACATTCAATGTTTTTTCAAACGCATGTATAATGGCTGCATGATGACCCTCTTTTCAAGCTCGTCCCATGCTTCAATAAGAACCCTTCTCTTCCATTTGTGGCGATCCTAAGGATGTATAGTATCGTCAGCTTTTGCATGTCGCATATTGGTATGGACGTTTTGTTGTCATCATGACCTTGAATCCTCGAAATAGCTTCTGCACCTACGTTCAGTGGTGTCGCATATGTGTGTGTGTGTGTGTGTGTGTGTGTGAGAGAGAGAGAGAGAGAGAGAGAGAGAGAGAGAGAGTATTCGTTTGATTTTGCAATTGATCACTTACGAGAACTATGCTCTAAATTTGAACAAATTTCCAAAGTAAATTTCCAAACAATCAAAATATAAAGGACACAGAAGATGACTATAAAATTACGTATCGATGTTTGCGAACCGGAAATATAAAGCAACCTTTATTGCAGCAGCGAGAGATAGATTAGCCTCATCCTCTTTTGCTGGGGCTGGGTTAGCCCCTTTGCCTTCTTTCTCATTTTCACCAACCCCCCGATCCATACTTTTTACTATTTCTGGTTTTTCCGAATCTTTTATGGAAGGGGGTGGTGTTGGATGACTGCAGGGAGTTCCTATTGTGGAAGGCGGTCTATTACTTAGACCGCAGGTAAACTGGTTATGCTTTCAAAATTCAGATCAGAATTGGAATGGTGGCTCGCGAACTTCCAATATCTGTTAATATCACAGGATTGAAAAGTAATACAATTCTCAGAGCAAGACTAGATGCGTGAGGGGAGGGGAGGAAGCATAGCATCGAATGATCGAGCTACTCAAGCGTCATAAATGTAAAGTTGGAAGGCATTGCCTTGCTGAATCTGCGCACGATTCATTATTTTAGAGACAACAGTTCTTGCATGTCGTAGACTGAAACTGCATGATATTTACACCAGTATCTGCAGAAACTTCATTTCCACCGATGCATTTCGCAACGCACTTGGCACCCCATTAAGTTACGACAATGAAAAGTATCCAGACGTAGTCCAATACAAGCTGTAAACTGAGGAATCGGAAGAGGTGAGAGTGAAAATGAGTCGTAGCGTAAGCTAGTGGACAATGCCCTTCAGCTTGAATTCACCAAAGTTTTATTCCTACGTCATATGTTTGACGTATCATGAGCTGAAAAAATCCGAAACTCTTTCTCGGCACATACCACTTAAAGGGAAAAAAAATCAAAAAACGGGGTTGGATCCGAGTTGTTGCATGTGTTGTCAGCAATGGTGAAGGCCGGTGTTTTATCGGAAGGAGCATCGGCAACCCCATTTCTACTGTAACCTACTCCAAATAATGGGACAAAATAAAGATCATTTAGGATTTAAATGAGAGGTTTGGGCATGTCGCAGTCACAATCTCAGGTCAGCACCGGTCATATGTGATCATATCTTCGGTAACCAACCCTCAAAAAATTCACGCAACCAGAAAAGACGATAACATGTCAGAGCAGGTACGGGACAAGGTCATATTGACAGTTGAGATCAAAAGTTTGAATGCTTCTATTCTTCCACAGAAGAAAGTTGAGAACTGCTACATCGGCAAGGACAGGGTTATACAGGTGAGCGATGATAATGCTGGTGCGATTTGTATGATTCGATCAGGTGAGTTGGTTCAGCAATGCTGTCGTATCGCTTACTTAGGTCACGGATGCCTTCATCAGGGATATACCTAAGACAGATTTGCATCTCCACCTTGACGGTTCAGTGCGACTGGAAACGCTCATTGAATTAGCCAAGCAGCAAGGCAAGCATTTAAAAGCTTCCATTCATCCTGTCGACGGCTCTTTCATAATTTTGTCGAGCACTTTGTAGTCATATATTTTATATTTTTTTGGTTGGTTCTTCCGCTACAATGACGTGTAGGTGTTGAACTTCCGGCCAGCACGCCAGAGGGACTTCGCGAGAAGGTCTTCAAGGACACATACAAAGACCTACCCGAGTACTTGCAAGGCTTCCAGTATACAACCGCCGTGATGAGAATAGGAAGTGCAATGGAAAGGATCGCTTACGAATTAGGAGTTGACTGCTTTAAGGAAGGAATCCGCTACATTGAAGTACGCTTTGCACCTCAGCTGCATATTGACCCTTCTGCCAAAAAGAGCGGTGGAGACGGAAAGGAGGACGGAGATGCAAATATCGATAAAGAAAACAATCCACTTTCGGACTGCGTTTCTGCCATATACTATGTTAGCAAGGGGTTAAAACGAGCTTCAGAGGAATGGAATAGCAGAGAGGAAGTCAAGGATGGCGACGAGCCAGGGTACGGATACGGTATCATTTGCTGCGCGATGCGCATGATCTACAAGCAGCTCTCCCCATACTACCGCTCCTTATGTGCCTTGCATGAGCACGAACCTATGAGGAAAAAGGTTGCATATGCATCAAGGGCACTTGTCGCTTCTGCTGTATTCGCACGTGATGAGCTAGGGCTCCCCGTCGTAGGTATAGATATGGCGGGAGCTGAGAAAGGCTTCCCTGCCGAGTGGAACATGGACGCATTCAATTACGCGAAGAAAAATTTTATGAACAAAACAGTGCACGCTGGTGAGGGCTATGGTCCTGGGTCGATCTTCCAGGCCATTACAGATCTTCATGCATCAAGGATTGGACACGGTTTCCATCTCTTCTCTTGGGATCTTGCTATGCAGCAGAGTCAATCTGGAAAGACCCAGAAGGAAGCAAAGCAGTACGTCAGCAGCCTTGTGGAGTGGGTGTGTGACAAGAGAATCACCCTAGAGGTTTGCCTAACCTCCAATCTGCAAACAATGCCCGAACTAAAGGGAAATGTGAACAACCATGTTTTCGGCAAAATGGTAGACCGACAGCTCTCCGTGACGCTTTGCACGGATAATCGCCTCGTATCAAACACCACTATCCCCAAGGAATACCGTTTGGCCATAGATAATTTCGGTCTTACTCTCAAACAGCTGCGCGATATTACGATCTGTGGCTTCAAGAGATCCTTCTCTCCCGAGCCGTATAAGCAAAAGCGCGAGTACGTGCGGAAGGCCATCAACTATTTCGACGCGATGGTGAAAAAACACTTTGACAGGAGCCATGTCGATCTCCATGCTAGCCACAGGTCTAGTTCTCATCTTATATAACTATCGATCAATGATGCATTGCAATAGCAACCCTGCGTGTCGAAGAACATTAAGTTCTAGGGGAAAGCAAGTGGTTGATACACTCACAGCGACTTACTCATCAGTAACACCAGGCAAGACTGTTATGACTTCGCGAGTAAGTAATAACGTTCCATTTAGGACAACGTAACATTAAACACGTTTATTTAGATAAATATATATAGTCAAAGTGAATGCATGGGGACATCTAGCTAGATATGCATGGACAGCCTGTGCGAAGCGGTATACAAGTAAATGCACCTAAGCTAGCATGTGAGCATTTTTGTGAGTAGTGCGCATCATGTCGCACGATGAAAGCAATTGCATGCATGAGAGCACGAACACAACAACATTGCCAAGTTAAAAAAACATCATTGCTACGCAATTCGCGGCCTCTGCTGTTGCCCACTATTAGCTGCATGTGTTTCGGGCGTGTATACCACTTACGATGTAAATAATAATCATAACTTTATTGTTCATAGAAGCTTACATATATCCAGTCCTATCGTGAACTTATATTTTGCCCTTGGGCTCCATCGGTGCCCCGTCATTGCTGACCAAATACGTATCCCATAATTGATCCCCTAAGCCGAAGCCCCACTGCATGGTTCCCGCAAACTCATCCAATTGAATAAGAGCAATCTTTCCGTTTCCTTTCTTCAATACATCCTCTGCCTCAGACTCTGAATCAGAAGCCCATGCTGCATAGTACAGGTCGATGTCCATCGACTTTCCAGCAACGTGCTCCAAAATCTCTACATCAGAGTCAACATAGTGGAGCTTTGAGTTTGGGGGCATCCTTCCCAGTATATCTTTAATAGCTTCCACCTTATCGCCAGATTTTAGACGGGGTGACTCAGGAGTGAAATCAGAGAGGTAGTCGGCAGCCGATATCAGTCGTCGGCTCGCTTCATCCTTTGCTAACTTAGTCACAACATAATACGGCATGCATGCCCGCCGCATTGAGAAGTCGAGGCCCCTAAAGAGGCCAGAGTTGCTTGAGCTCGAAGATGGTACCAATACATCCTCGAGACCTATCACCACAACGTCCAAGGTTGGTGGAGAAGGCAGAGGATCTATCGTCGACGTAGCACCCATGCGCATCGTTGAGTGGTCATGGTATCTCGTTATCTCGCCATTTCTTATTTTCCCGAAGCGAGTTACAGTAGTTCCATGACCAAGATCTCTGAGTATCGTCTTTCGAGGCGCTTGGGCGACGGTTCTTCGAATAGAGGTCGACGTGACCAATGAGGCCAGGGCCAGGAACAGGGCAAGAGCCATGAGTTTCAAAATATAAATCTAGTACCGGTAAATCCTCGAGGGGCCCTTGACGCAATTCTAAAATCGCATGAATTATAAAGTCCAAATTATTATGGATATATGTGGGAGTAATTATGGTCTGAATCATAAAAATGCAGAACAATAGGAACAACAACGTAACTTCGATGGCTAATTGCCCTCCCACTCCCGACGGTGCGCTGGAGAAGGGGATAAATACAAAGAACGAAGGCTTTCATGTGGATAATGAGAAGTGTCTTCTCGACTATGCAGCAAATGTATTGAAAGAAAGGGACTTGCGGAAAAAAGCGGCTCTGACAATAGAAGCGTACAAGCTATGGGAAGAAAATCTGCTTCCAGTTGCCCCCACAGAATATGAGGAAAGAAAAAGCAAATCTCATATAGCTCCAGAGGTTTATATTTATATGGAATATTGAGTGCACAGAGTAAATATCCCAAGAAATAAAAACGGGGACACTTTGGGATAACAATACGTGCTACATGCTTGCAGTACCCTGGTCGACCCTTGAATGCGAACACATTAGCTCCTGGAAAGATGAAGTCGCTTGGCAAGGTAGTAATATGCAACATGCGATATGCCATATATCAGATGCAATTGGTTTTTAGGGAAGATCACAAGCCAGTAGAATAGCAATGGTCCACAGTTTCGCTCACATCGAATCCTACGCGATTGACCTGTCGTGGGACATAATACTGAGATTCCATTCCAAGGTGCAGCTTTCTCCTGACCCGAGCTAATTTATGCGAATATTTTCCAATTTGATATTGACAATACGAAAAATTATTCTCGGAACAATCACAGGAGATGCCACCCAAAGTAGCTCTGCCGAAGGAATTCTATGGCGATTGGTTGAAGGTTGCTTGGGACGAAGCCCGACATTTCACGATGTGGGCTGATCGACTGTTAGAATTGGGTTCCGAGTATGGAACCCTTCCAGTTCACGATGGCCTGTGGCAAAGCGCCATGGAGACGAAAGAGAATCTGCTAGACAGACTTGGTACTTCACAATAGGTGAATCTCAATTTAATACATTTATCTTAATTTTTCCTGCAGCTATCATACATATGGTACATGAGGCTCGCGGATTGGATGTTACTCCGAAGGTGGATTGCATTCGCCTCTGCATGGTATTCTGTTGCTTCCTCAATTTTCATCACATCACAGAGTATTGCAAAGTTCAATGGAGGTGGTGATAAGAAGAGCGCGGCCTTAATGAACGAAATATACATTGACGAAATTACGCACGTGGAAGCTGGAGTGCGTTGGTTCAAGTAAAAACAACAACACAACATCATGTTACGCGCTCAGAATCATTGTGTTTCGCTACATAGATTTCTTTGCGAAAAACTGAGGATAGACCCAATCCAATCTTTTCATGAAATCGTGAGGAAGAATTTTCGAGGAAATTTGAAGCCACCTTTCAATACGAAAGCACGGGAAGACGCCGGCTTCACGGAAGCGTGGTATCTCCCTCTTGTATCGAAAAAGGAGGGCAAAAGCAGAAGTAAGACGTCTGAAGAAGCAAAGTAAAAATTGTAGGAAGCAGTTCACCTGGGTGACCACACATCGATGTGGGCAATATACGTTTACTTATGTAGTAAGTACATAGTCACCACAGCCAACATTACTAGGGTCACAGCATAAATTATGACGTATGACTAGGCTTTATTTTAGAGGTCATGGCAGCGCGCTAGCTCATGCTCGATCAGCAGCGCTTCCACTTTAGTAAAAATCTCCTCAAAATTATCGAATTTTCGTTGCATAATTGAAAGTATCTATCCCCCTAGCTAGCTAGTTACAACGCATGGCACTGGGCTAACAATGACACTAGGCTTATAATGTGTTCATCTACCTGCAGAATGATGCACGTCATCCTTGGTATTGATGATGGATACACACGTACAGTAGTACAGTAGCATGCATTAATTTATATAGCCTGCAGTACGTGCATGTTCTCATTGCTCGCAACCCAACTTGTGAGCTTGTTTGTACCGCGTAGGACATGGCGTTTAGCCCGCCGCGCTACAGTAAGTATATATATTCCAGACACAATACCAATGACAGGAACAGATCAATGTTTGCCATACGCATGTGCCCGATAGATAATGTTGAGCTACTGATCGCTTGAACAGTATATTCACGAAGAACTTGGCTGATCAGCTGTAGAGGAACTTGAATCTGCACCGCCTGTAAATTGAGAAATCAAGCTGGAAATCTTATCACCCTCTTCGCCTCCGATAGCCTCCGACACTAAACCCTTGACACTGTCAGTCTTCGCTCTTTGCTTCTTTGGTTTTCTGTACGTGAAAAAAGGAAAGATCAGTGCTTCAAATTCAGCGCATAATTATTATATTCTGATATCTGTGGAGAATGGTACCTATCAAACATCCCTGCAAAAAGTTTCGCCTGTTTTTGTTCGACTTTCTTGTACTTCCTCTTCAAATGTTCCAGATCTGCCTGGATCACTTTGCTATTGGGAAATTCTTTCTTCGCGGCCTCGAGATCTGAGTTCCAAGAGAATTGTGTAAACGCAATCTAATTTTGAACCCAACGCATATAAACCTTGCTTTGCTCCATCAAGATTATTCAAGCGCAAACGTGCTCTTCCCCTTATCATAATGGCTTTCATGGCCTTCGGGTCTCTCGTCAGTGCCTGGTGATAATTTAATTTTGGAATTTCTTTGGGTAAGTTTATGTATCCGTGAGGATTGGTCTTATTCTATATTTCATAGCAGGAAAATTTCACACTTATCACCTATACATGTCTAATGTGCCCAGCATTGCTTTTGCTACCTTATTGCAAAACGTCTCCGAGTACGCATAGTCTCCTAGGTTAAGCTTGCAAAGTGCGCAGTTTTGATTGACAACGACTTGTAACTTGACAACATCTTCGCTCTAATTGTACGGTAATAGCTTGTAAATCATATGTTGTATCCTTCCCTTCGCGCCCACATTACACTGCCCAACGCTACTACTCTAACACCCCCACACTCGTACCTTCACACTTCCAGTCTCGGGTGCTCGGTTTCCAACCATTCTAAGTGGGATTTGCACGAAAGGAGGAGGGGAAAGATGCTTGCACCTCAGTGTCAAAGTTGAAAGAAACGTAACAAGAAAATGTATACTTACTGTTTCAGATCGTCCGAAACATTCAGGTGGTTGATGTAGAGAAAGATCCTGACGTATCGCTTCAATGCCTCCGCATACTCCTTCTTTTTGAAAAAAGCGTTTCCTTCTTTTTTAAGGCTTTCTGCCTTCGCCATCATAGCTTCCGGGCTGGTATCCTGATGCAGAGATATAATTCAGGAATTGTCTCATTTAGACACGCATGGAGAGAGACTGCGCAACGTCCACTTCGGAAGCGTAAGTGGAGAGAGAGAGAGAGAGAGAGAGAGAGAGAGAGAGAGAGAAGAGTGAAAGAAGAGAGAGAGAGAAAATTAACACTTGCCAAAATGACATTGATATTTTTATGCTGTCAAAGGCGGGTGACCTGCTGCTCTTCACTCTGCTGCTCCATCTTCTGATTTTTCCTTCTTTCACAGGAGCCGCGTATGAGAGACGTGAGATGAGGAGGAAGGAGTCTCTCTGCGACAACATGTTTATCAT
>ADNK01001089.1:0-17500 GCA_000320545.1 Bigelowiella natans CCMP2755 | reverse complement strand
TTCTCACCAGGAAGCTCATCACTAGTACTAGGGAGATACATTAAGACGCTCATTATTGCGCAACTTACATGAACATGTTTCGGTCTTCGGTCGGGATATCGACCATGTCAACAACATGAACAAAGCAACATCGCATGTGTCATTGAAGGCGTACTTGCGTTGTCGTTCGATCGCCAGCATCGTGTCATGGCACTACAGGCTAGCAGCATGATGACATCAAGCATGTGATGATGAGCGATGAGTGATGCAAAATGTCTCCGCAGAATGTGCTTTGCACAGCCGAGCAATGTGCTCAACAGAGCAATGCAATGCATAGCCTAAGATCGGCGCTGTTCATTTTTCTATCTGTTGAACGAATGAAAGAAAACGGTGCAAAGATGTGCAAAATTCACTTGATCATTTTCTTCTCGCTTTTTTTAAGTATGAATGTGAGCCGCGTTGTCGAAATATACTCTTTCCATTTTCACTATTAGGTCAATAGCACGACTTCGTCGTTTTGATTTCGCACACTAGAGTTCGTTCCAAATGCGCTTTTGCGTGCGTGTGAAATTACGATGTAGCTGACACTCGAGAAGTTATTTATACATTAGCGTAGATGGCAAAGGATTAAGAAACTGTCGAATTGCTTTAAGCTTTTTCTCCTGATTATTTTCATAATAATCTTTAAAAATCGATCGCAGTTCGTTTTGGAATTCCATCCTTCCATTGTGTCGCTTTTTATCTGAAGAAAAATGAAAGACTTTTGCCAACTCTGGATCCATGAATACTTTTGGATTTGCAGATAGGCGACATTGGCCATGCTTTGGAGGAATACATTCAAGAGCTTTTCGAATAGAAGAACGATCATGATCAATTTTTCCATAGGCAAAGCAAGCATATCCTACAGCATCAATAATGTCTTTCCTAACAAATATTTGAAGTAAGCTTCCTCTCCCTATGCTTTTCCATTGTCCTGGTCCAAAAGCTTCAAGTGGATACTCATACTTCATCGCAAGCTTACGCACTTTCTCCTTCAGTGGCATCGTTTCAGTTTTATCAAATACATCATTTATGATACCTGACACACCACAGGCACAGTAGCCGCTGCTAAAATTTATAGGATTTGCCTCGCTCCCATGAAACAGGCTCGTGTTTCCCGCAATCGCAATGCTTCGGAATTTATTATTGTGATCGTTGCCCCATTTGTCGTCATTTGCCGATGTCAGAGTTGGAACGAACGATTTAAGTTTTTCCCGAAGCGTTAGTGCATTTGGAGCAAGTAAAAAGGGACTGGTATGAAGCCGGGGAAGCACGTTGTCTCCTTCCCAATCCAGGAGGACTGCAGCGAGAGCGGAGTAGATTTCATAGATAACAGCAGAACTGCAGTAGACGTGATAAATTGGAACATAATGATCGATATATTTCTTCTCGTTATTTATTACTTCCCTCAACAGTGATTTCACAAACGAGGTTACATTGAGTTTCCGCACCGCTTTGAGTCGTTCGGTGTGTACATCAGAATTGGGACTACTTTGGTTGGATATCTTTGTCTTCTTTGCTCGAGCAGGTTTCTTGTACTCTTTTTTAGGAGTAGCGGTATGAATTTCTCGTTTCGTCTTCTTTACACTTCCATTTTTGTCAGTAGTTCTTCCCATGGATTGCTTCCGTTTTTTCTTCGCACTCCTTTTTCGTGCTGTACTCCTTTTTCGTGGAACCCGCCTTGACCTTAAGCTCAGAATTTGTGAGGAACGCAGAATCATTGCACACGTAGACGAGAGAAGGCGAGATTTATTTTCAGGCTTTTGTTCAATTGAAGATGTGAAGGGTCCTTTGAGTTCTGATATTCCGTCGCCTCTTCTCCGGCCGGTGCTCTAAGCTCTAAGCAGATTTTGCAACTACCGTCGGCAAACGAGCAACATGGAGAAAGAACATGCGAATAGAACATAAGTTCAAAGCTACGACAACGTACACAAATCGTCGTATGAGACATTTCACCCTCGTTTGTACGGTAATCTTTTCGGCTCGCAAGAAGTCAGGAGCAGTTTGTGTAAGTCGTCATATTCCTAGCGCCAAGGCCAGTTGGCATGTCGCAGTGCTTAAAATGCCTTTTTATTTCTATGACAATTTTTTTATCATTCAACCGCTAGATCTATCTACACATTGTACGAGTACGAGATCTAGATTCTGAGTTGAGCGACAGGAAGCGTTTGGGCAAAAATATAGGTGATTTTTATCTTACGACTTGACATATGACCAAGTCTATCTCACCAACAAACCTCCGACTCTTTTGCGTTCTGGCGTGCAACTCGGGATTGTCCTTGGGGGGTGGTCACTTGATCATCAATTAAGCAGTGATGCCTCCCATGCACCAACTAGGCGCTTTGCTCATCTCTGCTATCTATATCACTGCTACTGCTGATTCTTCTGTCTCACATTACAAGATGAAGCTCCCCGATTTTCCTTGGGTTGTGAGTGTTACATCAATACATCTACAAATCGACGCCGAACGACTTGCTGACCCACCTCTTCGTGATCTGATCAATATTAGGTGACCGTCTTATCAAATGAGGGTGGGGCAGACAGCAACGTGCAAGTGACGGCACTAGCTGGGCTTCTAAACAGGGAGGGCCCTAGGTTGTACACGGCAGGTGTCGAATGGGAGAACATTAAGGTGGTGCTGCTGCAACACTTTTCATATTACCATGGTGCGGTGAGGCCCTGCATGCTTCCTATTTTGATTATTATTATAGCGATACAGGATAGTGAGAATGAAGAAGAATGAAGAAGAAGAAGAAGAAGAAGATGATGATGAAAGGGGGTTGGATGAAATATCAATCATGGTTTCCTATTTCAAACAATAAGAACTGAAAAACGCGTTGTGCAAGATATTCCAAGTTAGCACGCACACGTAAGCACGCACAATTGTATGCAAGTAGTAATTATACACTTTAAGGGCTTCCTTGAGAAGACGCGCAACATCAACTTCACTACTATGGGAAAGACAGAGGTGTACGCGCAAGCAAGGTTATTCGCGCCGGAGCTCATTTCGAAGAAGGTCGTGTACTCATGGGAGGAGGCCCCAATAGCAATCCCAAGCATCTTGACCTATGCATCCATACATGGTGCAATTCCCGTCGCAAAAGAGTTCGACGACAAGCCTGAGCTCACGCTGGTTGCAGATCTGAGTGGCATGTTTGCTGGTACTACTGGCAGTGTACAGCACCTATGCAGCATGCACACACGATGAGCCACATTCATCCTATGAGCACGTACAACTATAGTGCAACACCATATGAATCTGGACCCCTATAGCCTGAAATCATTGTTTAATCATTATGAAAGACAACGACAGTGATGGCCCCTCTCACTTCCTGCAGCTGCGCAACCGAGGCATATTTCCTGACTCTGAAATGGCGAAAAATGACGTTATGCTGCTCCAAGAGCCTCCACTGCTCATGGCAGGATACAATGTGGATTTGATTTTTGCTAACAAGATGTGGGCGTTTTGGATGGACGGTCGGTTCCTTTCAACTTCAATGCAACCGCTTCTTTCTCCCCACAATCGTCTTCATATTATATATATATATATATATATATATATATATTTATATATATGTGTGTGTATGTGTGTGTATGCTTGTCACCTTTCTCATCAATAACTCGTTCCACATCTAGATATCAGCATGATCGTCACCCCTCCCCCACCGTCCTTCCATCAGGGATATGTCCTTATGACACGGGTGGGGGGCTAAAGCCTTACGACCCGAAGGCCACCACACTGTTTGCAAGGATAACCGAGGGAGAGACAGCTCCTGCAATCGATGATGATGCCAAATCTTTCATCACGCTGATGGGGTATACAATTAGCATGCGCGCTAGCACGAAGCTAAAAGACTAAGAAAATATGTGAATATTAGGAATCAGACTTTTGCACTACATCCTCCTGCATTTTACCTACTAGATCACAAAGGTCGAAACTGCTGCTGCTGCTGCTGCTTACCTTAGGTACTATGGAAACCGTGGTCATAACGAAGTTCCAGGAATCTGTTCTCGCACACATCGCCAGCTGACGCTAGCATCAAGTTTGTGCACAGGCCTCTCCTTCCTCCAGAGCAGCTTCAGAGAAGGAGAAAAAACAGGGCCACCATTGGGAGACGACAAGAAGGAGAAGAAGAAAAAGGAGGAAAAGGAAGAGAGGGCGAGAGGGCCAGGGGTGGAGAATCGATCATCCCTAGTACACAAACACAAAGGCCGTCGTTTCCTCCCAGCAGAGAAATCATCGAAGGCGCCACGTCCTCCCCTGTCGCTACATCAGATCCCTGTGAAACCTGTCAAGTATAATCCGCAAAAGGCCTACGTAACCCTTATCACGAGCGACGGCGACAACCTAAACTATGATAGCGGTCCCACGTTCGACATGATGCGCCAGCGTCTTGACCTCTGCAAAAAACACGGCGAAGAAGGCGGTAGCAGCAGCAGCAGGAGCAGCAGAAAAAGCAGCAATGGTCGTATTTCCCGAAATTCATCGTGTCCCCCGCTTTCATGGACACTTTCCCCACGACTGCTGGACTACGCTCCCGTGTATGCTGAATGGTAACTGATGGTGATGATGATGATCATGATGATCATGATGATTTCTTGTTACAAACGCTCATAGATACATTCACATACCCACACACGCACTCACACACACACACACACACACACACACACATATCAAACACATGTTCAAAACAATATAATAATACGACAACACATCTAACGATGATCGATACTACAACAACTATTATTACGTGATATTATTCAGGTTCTACTATGCGGCTTCTGAGACAGAGAATGATTCTTTCCTCTTCGGTCCTAGCGGCTACAGCTACGGGTATCCCTCCCAATTCGATCCCCTCCTCCTTGCAGCGTTTGCCAACCTCACCACCAAGCGGGCTGCTGAAATGGACATAATCGCAACCATCGAGAGTGCCAATGGCCATCTCGGCAACTCCACCGCGGCGCGCCACCGGGCGGTACTAGCTTACAACAGCTCGAAAATACGCGGCGTTTTCACGGGAAACATGGACGCGGTGTCCGTTGACTGGCATATGGGAGACGTTGGAATTATTGAAGAGCTACCTGGGCATGACCCTTATCACTCATATCCGATAGATCCTGACTATGTGCTAGCCTGCATGAGAGCGCTACCGTCGGGCGCCCTCGCACAAATGACAGTTATCACCAGCATTTTACAGATGAAGGCCATCCAAACGATTGCTGCATCCCTCCCTCCCCACGTCGAACTAGTGGGCCACAGGGAGGCGTTGGAGCTCCTCCGCCAGCGTACGGCGCTGGTAAAAGATGGGATGATACCAAGACCGGCGGCAGTGCGCGACGCTGAGGAGGAGGAAAGGGAAATAGAAGAAGCCCAGGATAATCGCGGCGATTATTCCGAGATTGACAGAACTATACTTGCTTCAATTGGAGTTGGAATATTGACATCGACTGTGGTTGTGTTATGGTGTCATTATTATTGTGCTGTTGCTAGCAGTGAAAAACGACAATCTAATATATTGTAATCGCTATAGGCCATACGGTGTAAGCTCGATTTTAACTTTCTGTAATATAACTCACGTCGTGACTTCTAGACTTATACGGGTTGACCTCATCATATGAGACGGATGTAAGCAATTGATTAAATCTCTTCAATGGCCATCCTAATCTAGCTGTGCATCGCCTCAATGCAACGGCTACAGCACAAATATAATGTTGTGACATTTGCCTCCGATCCGCCATTGTCACATGTTTCATGCGTGTAAACGCATGTTCTCTGCTAGTTTGGTTCGCGTATAAGCGTAATAGTGCATGCTAGCATGGCTTGCTAGCTAACGCAGTACTAGACTAGCGCGCGAACGACATTTTAGCGCCTCCCGCACAGCCGCGCATACTGCTAGCTTGCATGATGCACGCTTTGCAGTACCTAGTTGTACTAATATCTAGCTATGGGCACCAGTTCAGTCATCTCAAATTCATTGTAGTAGTAGTGCAGCGCAGAATTGTAGAATAACGTAACATTCATTGCTATTGAAACCTTTTACTGCAAAATTGACTGTGCACCACTACGACTAACTAGCAAGCGATTTTCTCAAAAACCGTACGTAGCTACACATTCTAGAATTGTGCATACGATGCGATTAAATTACTCACACGCCCTGCTAGCCTGCTGGACACAATTAGTAGCGTCGCATGAATACAGCGTGGCTCGCTTATCTTAGCTATTACAGTAGTCGTCACCAGCTAGCCAGTGCAAGCGTGCATAGGCTACATTATTTCGCAGTTACTATATAGCGCGAGCAATGCATCGTAGTGACCTTTCCCCACGCTAGCATGCGTCTAGCGACTACATGATTCATTAACATCTCCGCCATAGAAAATAATAATCTTATATTAGACTAAATATGTCGTTTTTTTATTGAAATTATGCATGGAGGAATGATTTAAAAAAGAAGGGTTTGATCCTAGTATTCGTCGTCGTCAAGTTTTTCAAGGAGCCTGTCCCGCATATCCCTTCCCCTTTTCAACATGTCGCGAAATTTCGGCATAGCCTGATAAACAAAGAGAATTCAGATGAGAAGAGAAACTATCGTCATCGTCACCATCACCATCATCATCATCATCATCATCAGGTTCTAACCTTCGTAAAGAATAAGAATTTTGCGGACGGCTGCCATGGTTGAGCCTGTGCATCGGGACAAACAAGAAAAAGGGAGGGAGGGAGAGGGGGGGGGAGGGGGATGGAGCAGAACGAGGAGAAAGACGTGATAAATGGGTTGGCAGAGATTCTTATCTCCTAAAGCAGCATAAAATATGGATTTACATAGTGCTAGAAGAAAAAGTTTATGTGGCAGAAGAGCAGTAGTAAGTGTCGGTTGTCGCAGCAGTAGTAGCATTAGCAGTAGCAGTATAAGATAGAACTCGTAAAGATTGGCTGTTGATGACCTCCCGGAAAGGCAATGGGGTTCCAATAGCATTGAGAAGCCTAGAGAACACAGCGTACAGTAGTAGCAGCATCACCAGGCAGTACTTTAATGGACATCAGATTCAAGGCAGACAGAGAGCACGGCACACTCTCCCTCCCCTCATCGTACGTGGCGGCTGCAGCATTCCCCGAGAGATTCAGAGCAAATGTTTGAGTGCGTGTGCGTGTGCGTGTGCGTGTGCGTGTGCGTGTGTGGTCTTCCTTCGTACCCGAACACTGCTCCCAAGCCCCCAGTATTTCCCATCTTCCGATCCACTGCGTATCCCTAGTTGTTATTGTTGTTTTTGTTAGTGTGTGTGTAATATGATCATCATCATCATCATCAGCATCATCATAAGCACAGCAGCAGCAGCAGCAGCAGCAAGTGCTACTTATACATACCATCGTAAGCCGGTAGACGCTCCCATTGGAATCAAAGCACATGGAGTTGACCTGTATGATACGAAGAAGGAACAATGTTTGAGGATGATGATGAGGATAATGATGAGGATGACGAACAATGATAAGGGATAATAGTAATATTGTTGTCTTTCTTTGCCGCCGCCGTCGTCGTCACCAGCAGTGTGATCGATCATCAAAATCGGCCTATGATTGCTCTCTCCTCTTCTTTTGCATCATCTATTACTTGCGGTGGCCATTCGACTCGACTCCCGGACGGAGATATGCTACCTGTTTTTGGTACCATCCAGGAGCAACACATGAGGAGGGTGATGAGGATGAGGACGAGGAACTTCGACGTGATAAATGCAACCCCGCCACCATCGCTATGAGATAGTGACAACGATCTTGATGATGATGATGATGATGATTATAATTATTATTATTATTATTGTTATTGTCATTATGCTACTACTGCTGCTGCTACTACTATTTCTGAAATTATGATGATAATAATCACTCAGCTTCTTCTCAAAGGCGGCAGCAAAATCGCGGGGATTAATCTTATCGTTGCCTCACCTCCAAATTGCCCGGTGTGCGTTCCTAGGCCCGGAGGAGGAGGGGGAAGGGTAATAGACCGGAAAAAAGAAAGAGGAGAGGATGAAAGCGGAGCATGAGGATATGTGACACAACATATATGATACATATCATCATCGTCTTCGTCGTTCTATTGCTACAATATCACCAATACTCCTCGTGAACCACCAGACGCGGTTGGGTTCCATTGGATCGACTAAGAGCAAGTAGCAACAAGCACGCCACGATATATTTATGTATATATATATATATATATATATATATATATATATATACATATGTGTATATGCAAATCGTCCGTCAGTAGTAAGTACCCCAACAATAACAACGGGGACTGACAACAGCAGCAAATATACACACTATAATACATCACAAGCTGAGCAGCGTGTTGGGCAGGCACTCATAAAACCACATCGTCGCTACGATTCGAGTATGTATGGAGATAAGTTCCAGTTTCGTTGAAAAACACACCACACATCGCACTGCATTGGCCAGGTACTACTACTACTACTACTACTACGACTCTCACTTTGCCATCCGAAGATGTTTTCTTTTAAATCTGGAAGAGCCTCCTTCAACTTAAAGCTGAAGAAAGGACAGGGGACAAAGTTATATAGATGGTCAGTTGTTTGGTGTGCTCCTTCAGTTATCATGCACAATCGTTGATTCTAAGCAACAACATTCATGTTCCATAATACCACCCTGTGTATGCGCGGATGAACTCCTTCTTGTCTAGAGGTCCCACAACCTGCGTGTAAGCAAGAAAAAGGAGGAGGAGGAGGAGGAGAAGGGTTAGGGGAGAACGACATTTGTCGTAGGCATAATATATCAAAAATAAGAAGAAGAAGAAGAAGAAGAAGAAGAAGAAGAAGAAGAAATCGAGCTATGTCCACATGACGAAACCACCAATCACTCGTGGATGCTTCTTGTGACTTTGCTATTTTGACAAAACTAAAAGCTGATGAACATTACTGCTTGATATTGACTTCCCTACCCCCTACTCCCCCTCCTCCTCTCCCCCCCCTGGCCTCATTTGCCATTATTTTCATATTATCATCATCATCACCGTCATCAGATATAACTATTACCGGTCCTACAAACTCGAAATCATCGGCTAGTTGCTCCTCGAGCTCTCTCTGATTAATGATGATAGTGATGATGGTGATGATAGTGAGCGCAACAACAGCCATCACAACCACGAGCACCAGCGGTGGGGGAGATAGGGAGGGAGCAGGACTTTCTTAAAAGTTTACCTCATCCCCGTCAAAAAGGGCCTTCATCAGTTCTTGTGCTTTTTCTATCATTACCTCTGGTGATAGGTCACAACGGCAAGAAGAAGCACCATTCAGATGATGACGTTGTTTACGTACCAAAAAAACAAGAACAGTATCAATAGGAGAGCTAATAAATTCATCATCATCATCATCATCATCAGGGAGGAGGGGGGGGGGGGGGGGGGCAAATACTTCGAGGGACTATGAAATGGCTTCGCTTTAACATTGCATCCTGACGTACATAGCATCACAATAGCAGCAACAACAGAGGAGAAAGGGGAAAGGGAAGAAGAAGAAGATGAAGAAGAATACAGAAGCTCATTTCGACGGGTCTCGCATAACATAGCAATGTGACAACAGAAATACAGAGTGTATGGTAGCTGCTACATCTCGTACTGCTGCTACTACTACTACTACTACTACAGCTACTACTACTACTGCTATTGCTAATACTACAATTACTTACCGTGTCGAGAACCCCATCTACCGACTCCGGCCCCAGATCTGCATACCTAGGATATACCCAGTTCCTAATTTACCCGGAACAATAAGTAGATGTACAACAACAACAACAACAACAACAATATATGAGCGTCCATCGTATACCCACGTAAGAATTAGCTTGCTGCTGTTGGCGGATGTGGTGGTGGTGATGATTGATGATGATGATGATGATGATGATGACCTCGCTTGATACTCAGAGGCGACATATGGCATTTCTTCAGGGCCTTCATCGATAAACTGTTTCAAGTAGTGCAATTTGTATAAATGTATATATATATATATATATATATATATATATATATATAATATTTTTTATAATACATTATTAACTCTCATGATCCTTTCCCCCCTACAAACTTCATCCACGTCATGTCCAGCATCTAATTTTTAGATACACTCTTGCACTTCAGCGCAGAGAGAAATATACCATCATCATCATCATCATCATCATCATCACTACTACCCTATTATCCCCCCCCCTCCCTCCCCTTCTCCGAACCTGTTCATCATCTAACTGTTGGCCTCCTCCTCTTCCTGCTTCAGTAGCTTCAGTACCAGCAGTCTCACCCTGTTCTCCCTCCTGATTGTCCTGCTTTGCCATTGCTATAGCAGCCTCAAGCTTTCGCTGCTCCTCTGTGATTAGAATTCAAACAGAATTTAAATGTAACAACCCGCACGAGGTCTAGCATGCAATAACGATAATGAATATAACAACTACAACAACTGCTACTACTGCTATTATCTAATACTATGACTGCGCGAGCGGGGAATGTGGCTTGTAAAACGACATTCATCATCATCATCATCATCATCATCATCATCACCATCAGCTTCTTCAGCTGCCTTCGCCATGCCAGCCCGGAGAGACCCGAGAGACTTCGATTGCTGCGGCGGCCTCTCCCACGAAGGGGGGGGCAAGTCCTTAGGCGGCTCGATATTGAGCACGACCTGTCCTACTTCTTCCTCGAAGGAGTAGCGGGGCGGCTCTTTCACCTCCTCCTCCGACTTCTCTTCCTTCTCCCTTTGATCTTCCTTGTACCTAATACATACAAAATCCACATCATCAGTCAGCGAGTGTGTGCGTGCGGCGAATGATAACAATCGGGGATCAGACACATGGCTCACGCACCACGCGTGCGCGCGTGCACACACTCCCAGACACACACACACACACTTTGGGAGAATACAATAGTACAAGGGATTAGTAAGAGGAGCATGATGAGCACCTTTCAATCTCTTCGCTGAAGCTGTACTTACGCTCCTCATCCTGTGCATGGACCCGCCGCCTACTTGGCAGGGTTACGGCCATGCGAGCATCGGCCCATCCAATACGGTTATTCGGCAACCACCTTAAAACAAGTAGGCCCATTATCATCATCATCATCATCATCGTCATCATCATATCATGCTCTGCCGCTGACGACCCTGGCATGCGAAACGACTTCGCAGTGAGTGATCCCACGCTTCGAAGACAGATAAAATTGTTTTGTTTCACGCCTCAAAAATGGTAGGTATTACTAGCACTGCTATTGCTATTGTAACAGAAACTACTACTTTGTGGTGGTCGGTTTAGGGGCGGCGACGTAGCCCCTGGTGGTTCTTCTTCTCGACATGACCGCTCCTCTCCCCACCACCACATCCCCGCTGCTTCGGAGTACCACTAGCCCACAAAGAAGAAGGAGCATAAGGGCAGCGGCGGCAACGGCAATAAAGGTAACTGTGGGAGCGCGTTGTTTTATGCGCATGGGTTCACAGGGCTCGTTCGGCGAGGATAAGCTCTCCTTTGTCGAAGAAGTCGAATTAACCCCGGGTAAGTGGTGGCCAACACGCTTGTTTTGCAGCGCTTACACCTGATTAGAAAAGCAGAGGCGATCACTCATGTCACTAGTCTGGATATTGATCTCTCTATCATATATCCGATTCCCCCGCACCCGTCCCCAGTCGGGGATCAGTCGACCATGAATTATTTTTGCTCGAAGAACCATGCGCGCCACATTCATGGCTGGCATCGACGTTAGAAGGGCACTTGCAACGTCCACCAACTTCATATAAAATGCGCTAAAGATAGCAACCCCACGCCCTTTGGTTTTGTAAATTTATTTTGCGGTTTGGTTGCAAGGCAAGATACGAGAAGAGGGGGGAGGCTAAGTCGAACACCGTTGGCGGCTGTATCGAATATTAGATTCAGATCGAAGATAAGAATATCGCACTTCGTCTTGAGAATACGACAACTAAATTCAGAAAAATATACCGAAAACATACCAGAATTTGCGCAAAATATCCCTTTACCTGAGTGTCCTGGCCAGTTTTGAGTTGCTGAAATGCAGGAATGAAGGGCTGCTTCTGCAGCCCAAAAGCGGAGGATCCCATTTCTTTCAAAATGTGGATATTACAGGCATTAAGCAAGAAAAACGCCGTGGAATATTTATATCCGACCAAAGCATGAGAAGTTGGTGAGTGACAGGCGGAAACGTTTGGTGCGACATGTTTTGCTTTTTTGTCGCAGAAAGATATTAGCCAGCAAAACAACTGCACCAAACTACCACTTTCTCAACCCCCCCTTCTCTCGATGGTGCACATCCGAGAGCTGCTTTCACATAGCGAGCGGGGTTCGATGTCAAAGGGCTGCAGGCTAAAGATGATGACGACGTGCCTTTTGGCGACGGTAGTGGGAATGGCAGCTTTCTCGGCGTCCAGCTTCGGGCGCATGGCAACGCCGCTCAGAGCATCATCGAAGATATCATTCGGAAGCTCCAAGTCTGCGGTCTTCTCTAGCAAGTTTCATTTGGCACTTCCTAGTATTGAGATCATTAGTAGGGGTAAAAAGTGCACGCCCTCTATTAAACAAGGTGCTGCTCAACGGGTACAACAGCGAGATCAACGGCACAGCAGGGCAGCAGTATCGACAAACTGCGCAGTGGTAGCAGCAGCACCGGAAACTCTCTACGATATTCCTGTTAGCAATCATGGCGCAAGGGTGCGAATATTAATATACGCGAAAAATCTTGAGGACGTGGTTCCTGTTAAGTCTCCTCAGGTTTTCTGTAACTAGCTAAAACAAGTAGAATTCTCAGCAACCCAGATATGTACGGATTCTGCTCATGTAGTGATGCAACTTTCACCCCCACGCAATGCCGCCATGCAAACACCGTTCTTCTCTTTCACTTTCGCTGTTTGTCTTTCCTCCCAAAACATAGGAATTGGGAGGAATAAAATCAGAAGAGTTCCTGAAGTTGAATCCGCTTGGAAAGATGCCCATCCTAACCCTCCCCGACGGGACGGCGCTACCAGAGGTGTGCAGCATAACTGCAGCAGCAGCAGCAGCAGCAGCAGCAGCAGCAGCAGCAGTAACACGTCGTGTGTCATGTTATTTCCAAGGCTATGAATGAAAATAACTCTGTCAGTTTGTTGCTCGTTCAGCGTTGAACCTCGATCCACTAATCCCTAATAGTCACCCATGACCATCTCTACCACTATCAGAGCACAGTTATCTTAAGATACCTCGATGAGAAGTACTCCGAACCGCAGCATCCTTCGTTGAATCCAACCCAAATTGAGGCTCGAGCAAGGTAGTAGCACACATGCGTACGCCGAACCTTCCTCCAGCCGAACACGTTCAAGTTTCATCGAAAATGGGCGAGAATGGCTGTCTCTCTGTCTTCTTCTTCTTCTTCTTCTTCTTCTTTTTCTCCGCAACGAGGAAGCAGTCTGTGAGCTTGACCCTCAGCTGTATCTCACATCCTATTCATCGATGTTTGTATTTGTTTCGGAACGATATTCTTTACTGAAAGAGAAATACTAGAAATGGATGCTAAACATGACTACAAAAGTGCGTGTGTGCATACGCAGGTCAGATCTCTTCGCCCAAGTCATCGACTCCTACTTCACGCCAATACAAGGCTGCATGTACCGGTCGTAGCAGCGACTCATGATGAAAACACACGCGTTAAATATCATCTATATAGAAGAGAAAGATGGCATTGAGTGCTGCCTTTAATGCTTTGTTCTAATTCTAACGGTTTTTCCTTACCATTCGTAGGGGACCGATGGACGCTGCAACCCGTGCTGAGCAAGTGATGACGATGACTGCGATAATGATGATGATGATGATGATGATGATGATGATGTTATTAATGATAATGATGATGATGATGTTATTGATGATGACAATTCCTGCTTAAATCACGTAATTATATCAGGTAGAATCAATGACTACTTACTTGGACGTCCTTGAACACCTTCTTTCGGGTGATAGTGTAGCAGCGAAATGATGACAAAAAGAAAGACAATACAGTGTGGAAATCATAAAAGAAGCTATTGTGTACGTGTACGAGAATGTTTATGTGTGTGTGTGTGTGTGTGTGTGTGTGTGTGTGTGCGTGTTTGCAAACATATTCACTCAAAAATTGAATATGAAGCACAGATTACTACTGCGTGTCCATTTCCCTTCTGTACTCAAGTTGACCGACCGCTCTCAAAATCCTGCCTTTATTTCATCTCCCCCGTACTTCTGCGATGTATGACTCTCCTCCATACAGACAAACAAGCACCATTCTCCAAAGAGTCTGTCGGGCCCTTCTGCGCAGGAACGACTCCATCGCTGGGAGATGTAGTCGCGTATCCAACATTGGCATTCGCCGCATGGATTCTTCCGAAGCAGTTCGAATGGAATGACATCTTCCAGTCAAGACCAGGATTGCGCAGGTCGCTGTAGTTGTTATCATGCATTCTTACTGCTTGTGGCGGTGGTTGTGACGATGATGAAAGGTGTTACAGATGTGTGCGCTTGGTAGTATGGTAGTAGTCGTTGTTCGTTATTGGGGCGCGCACACACGCACACACAAATACACATTCACATATAGACCATGTGTGTGTGTGTGTGTGTGTGTGTGTGTGTGTACTATCGTGATGAATCATAGTTGCTCCTCTGTGTTGTTCGTGCTTTGTCGTTACGCTTCTTACCATCACTCCATAATCAGCAAGCACCATGAAATATTATCACCACCACCACCACCACCACCACAACCACGAAGTAATCCTAAGGACACTGTGTTTTTATATTGCCAATCTCCTGTATGAGCAGATGGTGGGAGGCCATGAACGACTGGGAGCCTGCAAGCCGTGTCAAATCAGAAATCGAAGGTGCATTGCAAGAGTGGGATGACAGTGGCAGGTGGCAACGAGTGGGGATTCAGGAACAAGTGACCCTTCTCGATAGGTTCATCTGGTCTTATTCATAGTTATTAAACGAGTATGATGCACGGAGGTATAACGGCATACGATGTAAGAAGATAAGGCACCCATGCTGTATCGTGCATGCCTCGTAGTAAGTAGCACGCACTGCTGATCTCATAATGAATTGCTTACAATAATAAGTGTAACATGGTAAAGCAAAGAAATATATGCGTTTAACTTGTATGTCGATCTGCTAGATAGTACTAGAGTAGACGTGGCGCGATGGTCATCATGAATAATTGCAAGCTGTACAACGCGTCTAGTACAATATAAGCAAGCAAGGTGCTCACACACTGGTAGCTGCATCTAAGCGTAGCCCTCGTATAAGTTTCAAAAGCTATATCACAGTACCATCACAAGCCCAAAGTTGCAGCATATTTGCCCCGAGTTATTTTATAAAACTATCGTCATTATGGCGTCAGCAAGGCTATATGCGTGTATTTATAAACAGCACAAATCTACACTGCACGGCGTATTAGATAGTATGGTGCGTGGAGTTTAGTATACTTTTTGTTACATATTAGCAGCATATGTATCTATATACATTGCAGTCCTGAATTAAGATCGCATCTTCATTTTAAATTCGCATCTTATTGTTATCACGCTAAGTATACAATTCAACCCACGTAGACGACACGGAGTCCAAAGACTATAGAACACCCATCACCAGCCTCTCCTCATTGGCGGCCTTAGAGCCTTCAAACCATCCTTACAGGTTGAAGAATGAACTTCTCGAGCGAGACCGCCGGGTTACCTGCCCCTAGTGAAAACAGCGCAATTGAATATCCGGGAACACTGTTACTCAATCATGGCTCACAAGCTCGCAAGTGCGATGTATATTGGACGGTACATTATGTTTGCAACAAACTCCACAACCCCATCACAGAGAGCAAGTACTTACTTATCCTTTGACGCAAGGAAAAAAGAAAAGGAGGGAACAGGCAAGGGGAAAGCACACGAACCTGCACGGCGGGAGGCGTGCTGCTCTAGATAATCCTAAAAGATAGTAGTAGTAGTAGTAGTAGTAGTAGTAGTAGCAGTAGTAGTAGTAGTGTACAATATGTCGTACATATTTGGGGTACTACACTACCTCACACACAGCAGCGACTCTCCCTCTCTCTCTCTCTCTCTCTCTCTCTCTCTCTCCCTCTTTCTCTCTCTTTCTCTCTCTTTCTTTCTCTCTCTCTCCCCCTCTCCCTATTTTTCTCTTTCTCCAGGTGACCTCCATGCGCTGCTTGAGCTGGTGAACCAAAGCCTTCTTACTTCGTCGATACTCGATAGCCAGTCGTTGCTAACATCGAAGAAGCGATGATGGCGAGAATAATCAAGATGATTATGAGGACGAGGACGTGAGCACAAAGATCATGACGTGTCGTGGCAGCGTATGCAGTAGGGGGGAATAGGGAGGGTCCTTACATCTTCATCTAATGGGCCTTCTTTAAGCAGCCGCATGTCTTCTCGAAGAGTGGTAGGGTACCTGGGGAGGGAGGAGAGATGACACAATCATTTGCAAAATGATATCCCCTATTGTACTATTGTCCAAGAAACTACTGCCATCAGGCGTCGTCTATTACCATTAATACACGCCAGAAACTACTACTCCTACTCCTACTACTCCTCCTCCTCCTCCTCCTCCTCCTCCTCCTACTACAACTACTACTACTACGACTACTTCTTCAGCATATCCTCGGCAACATCGAGCAGGCTCTGAGCGACTTTAGCCTAGTGACGATGACAATTAAGTTAATGATGATAATGATGATGATGATGATGATGATGATGGTGATAATGAAGAAGAGAAGAAGAACGACGACATGCTAAGTGTGAGAAGAAACAAACATTGATTCTCTGGTAGATCATCATACCCACAACTACCATCGCCACTACTCTACCCAACCACCGCCACCACCATCATAATCATCATCATCATCGTTGCGTCCTCATCGATCAAAATCTTTTCATCGGTCATTGCTCTTGAAGACAGAATAGCCCGAGACCTTCCTCCTCACTCTATTATACCTCATTCTGAGCTGAGAAAAATATAGTCTTGTCCTCCTAAAAATGACAGTGGTGGGAGAGAGAGTGATTGGGAAAAATCCCAACCCCCCAGAGAGAGAGAGAGAGAGAGAGGAGGGGGGGGGGGGGGAGAAGTAAGATAGAGAGAAAAAATTAGAGAGAAGGCGTGTGACCGCTCCAAACGCTGCTATCCGTTAATGAATTTATCCAATGATGATTAATAACAGCATCGACAACTCCTTGCAGTTGTGAACCAGTGTATACATACATCACCACAACCGGAAATATAATATTGTTAATACTGCAGGTAGAGAACCACCTGGACTATCTCTTTGAGCTCCTCGAAAGGCATATTCTGCTTCGGTAGTTGTGGATTTAAGTGCAGGATTCGTAGCGCCTACACAAAAATAATAGTGTGTTAATTGTGCATCTGTCTGTCTGTCTGTCTGTGTGTGTGTGTGTGTGTGTGTGTGTGTGCGTGTGGAGGAGGGGG
>ADNK01001090.1:0-37125 GCA_000320545.1 Bigelowiella natans CCMP2755 | reverse complement strand
TGTCACTCGGCAACTGTTATCATTACACTCCACTAATACCTGCGCACCAGTGCAGCAGTTGGCGAGCGTGGGTGTTTTGGTGTGTTTTTTAACATGTGATTGAGGCTTTTTTTAAAAAAAGTGTAACCCCTCGATTTCACATATCCGCGTGTGTAACGCGGAGGAAGAGAACACACACACACACACCCCCCCCCCCACACACACAGAGAGAGAGAGAGAGAGAGAGAGAGAGGGAGAATGAGAGAACAAGATAATCTCATTTCGATCAACTTGTCTTTTTTCCCCCGTGCGATGGTAGGCATTTTTGAACGTAAATAAGCGTAGATTTGACCCGAGATCGCTTCCAGAGTATAAAAAGGTGCTTGCGTTGTTTAATTTGTTGATGTCTCCCCCCCCCCCCCCTCCCGCTCCTCCTCCCCCTCCTCCTCCTTCTATCCCTACTGTGTAGCTAAGAATCTGTGGGTTGTTGTGTGTGCGTTGCATTTAGTGTTTGTCTTCTTCTTGTTAATATTTTTATTAATATTACCCTGCCCTCGCCTCTCTTCTTCTTCTGTCGTAAGATTATCTCCACGATCAAACTCGGTTGCTCTCGGTAGTATTAATTCACTGATCTCACGATTGACGATTGTGTATGAGTGAGTGTATGATGAGGAGGACAACGATTATGAATGATGATGATGATGATGATGATGATGATGACGATGATGGTTATGATGACCACCAGGTGCAGTAATACTGTGGACAATCGTGTCCTTTGGTTCTCTCTACTAGACAAGGTAAATTATTCATTGAAACATTCATTTCGTCACTGGATCTCTTCTCCTCGAAGATGTAGTAGTAGCAGTAATAGCTCGATATGATCATCATGTTCGTAGTAGTAGTAGTAGTACTTGTAGTAGTAGTCGTGCACTACTATAGCTTTGGAAGAAGCACGTTTCACTTAATTTAGTTTCTTTGCGTGTCTTCTCCTTGCCCTCTACCCCCCTCCTCCTTCCGCTCCCTTCTAGATCATAAGCTACAAGCGGGATGGCAGCAATCCTCCTACCTCGCCGTCGCCCCCATCATCCTCTTCCTCCTCCTCCTCCTCCTCTCCCCCCACCTCCTCAACCCTGTCTTTCCTGATGAGAGTCACCATTCGAAAGCTGCTGAACTACACCCTCCAGGTATTTTTATACGATATTGTACCATATTCTTCGGTAGCCGCACGGTACGGGAAGAGCAAGTGGGAGAAAGCTTCCTGCTACCGCGTTGTATTCGTTTATCAAACTCAGCTCATTGGGGCACATTCGTAATAATAGACGCAGAAGATGATGGACAGCACGCACAACAGTATTCCCATTATCATCATCATCATCATCATCATCGACGTCGTCGTCATCGTCATCGTGTTACAATCATCGACGAATATGCTGTTCCTAACTAACACCAGGCGATGTATAATGATATGCCACTGGGTGTTATCCTGAAGCAAATCTTCAAGAAAGTAATAGTAATCGTAACAACAAATAATAGGATGCCAACCAATCGGTCTATCCTTGCCCATTAGCATCGTTAACGCCATTTTTCTCATCATCATCATCATTTGCTTTATTCATGCCCTCCATTCCCCCTCCCCCCCCCCCCCCCTCTGTGCAGTATCCAAGGAACGAACTCGCAGACTTCAGGCAACCAATACGCGAGATTTTAGATACGGTAATGAAGGAAGGCGTTACCTCACTATTAACAACAAACTGCAGCTGCTACTTCTTCCAAGCTATCTCTAGCCCTCTCTGTCCTCTCCTCCTCTCCTCCTCCCAGCCGCCGTGTCTATTCCTCCCGCTGCCGACTTGATCCTTGTTTTGTCTTTTGTGTGTTCTACTTGTTTCAAAACATGTGCAATGATACCTCATCGTCGCACCAACATGAACAATGTGTATTATTTAAAATAATATATCCCGCAGAGTGAGCACGAAATGTCCGTGCGCGAGACGGCGACTCGTCTCCAGGAGCTCGACATTATCACAACGATGCGAGCACACGTTTGTGAGCTCTCTAGGGTAGTAGTAGTAGTAGTAGTAGTACTGGTTGATAATGATAATGATGGTGAAGATATATATATATATATATATATATATATATATATATGTGTGTGTGTGTGTGTGTGTGTGTGTGTGTGTTGGCGCCATCGTATGTTCGGTTTCTCACAATCTTGCCACTGCTTCAATGCAGCATGGATGCCATAGCCTGATGTGGAGGAGATAGTAGTATTGAGGATATCACGAACCATGCGTTGTCGTTGTGGTCTTAGGCTACCTCGAAGTACCGTATTGGCTCTGCTGCAAGTAAGAGCAGTACCAGTAGTAGTACCAGTAGTAGTAGTAGTAGTAGTAGTTGTAGTCGGGTATTGTAGTCGGGTATTGTTGCGTGCATACATGTGTGTGTGTGTGTGTGTGTGTGTGTGTGTGCGTTTGTGCACTGCACACAGATACTATTGCATGTGATTCATGTCGGCACCTCCAATAATACCTCCCTCCCTCCCTTCCCCCCCCCCCCCCCCAAGGTGTAGCAACAAAGGCCCAATCGGGGGAGTACCGGGAAAAGATGCGAAAGAAGCGTCTCCGAAGGGTAGCCGTTACAGTGTAGAAGCTAATATAGTAGTAGCAGTAGCAGTAGCAGCAGCAGCAAAAGAACATCAACATTAGCTTTCACATTCGTCAAGTCATCCGTGGAAACCATCCTATCCCCACCCCCCTCCCCAATCAATCAAGCAAGTAGGAAATTCAAACATGCATTCTACTGACCTCCTTTCTACTCTGCGTGCGTCGTCTCGACGTTATCGAATTGCTCCGCCCCCCGTTTGTTGTTGTAGCTACTGGCGGATGAGAGACGTGCGGCAAATGCTACTGCGTCGTCGTCATTGTCCAGGGCAAACCGAAGGAAAGGGCATCAGAATGCAGGCAAAGTGTCGTGGTCGTCATCGTCATCTTCGGCTGGGCTTGAGCTCAATCTCACGCCGTTACGTAATCGTGGGGATGGCCACAGGAAGAAAGAGTTCCGCGAAGGCAGTAAGGGGATCCTGCGAAAGGAGGTGTCCCTCGACAAATTCTTGCATAGTGCTTCTTCCAATCGCCGCGGGGGGGGCGGTGGTGGGAGGTAGAGAACTACCTGCTGCTGCTGGTGCTGAACCCAAGGACTAAGCAGATGATGACCGATGATGGAATCATACATCAGGCCATTATATTTCCTCCTTTAATTATTATTTAACGATGCAGCCTCTCTCAGCCATACTCTAACCTATGATGATGATGATGATGATGATGATAGGCCCCTTGCTCAGCAGCTCACATTGGGTACAATAGCTATCATCGCACTATGATGCACGTCATACGAATAATTGCATTTATCACATTATTACAGCTACATGCTTACGCGCACGTCGCGTCGAAATTGCACTTTGAATTTGCAGCGAGTGAGCGAGCTAAGGACAGGAATTCATAGCCTTCTGATTGTGCCACATGTGTGGAACTGTTTATTGCACAAATCGTATGAGAGCATGTAGCTAGTTCTTAAAATAAGTACAGCCAGTTTTTCTGCGAAAAAAATTATTACGATTTACATAGCGCGCACAAAAAATGATAGTTCTCAACATGCCAATAGTAATGGCAACAGCTAGAAAGATGCATGAGAACAGAGCAAGCACACCTGCGCATTCATGCACATCTCACAGCAAGCATGAGCATTTAGACACTAGGTATATATTGAGGAAAAGACTTTATTATAGAGCAGTCGTTGCATGGCCGTGACATCATCATTATGCATGCGCACAGCTAGACAGTAGCGTTTTCAATCATCATTACTGGAAGCGATATCTCTTTGCAAATGGCCCATATCCAGGCTTCTTCAATGCGCGCCGGTTATCTTTCCTGAGAATAAAATAATATTGATGCGACCTCAGCAGACATGCTACACCTTTGCTATGCTACTGATGCTCACACGAGAGGGCTTGAAGCAGGTAATGGCGAGAAATCGTAATGGGGTGTTTGAAACAGCTCAGTCCGAAAGGGTTGTAGATATATTACCTCCCCCCCCCCAAACCCCTTCTATCTTTCTTTTATCCAACCACACCTGCGGTTGTTGTTGCTAGTTTGACTTCTCTCCGCTCCTCTGTCATCATGACTACCGCCATCCTCATCACTATTGGCGCCATCAGAGCCCCCCCTACCTTTACCTTTTGGTTGACCTCTCCACCAACTCTCCTGAGGAAGTGGGTAAGAAGGGCGGGGATTTTAAATGAGCTAGATATGAAGCGCAATGTATGCGGAGCTCAGAGAGAATATTTCTCTCAGAGACTGCGCTAAATCCGACGATAGGCCTAAATTTGTTACAACATCGTTGCTTTCGGAGCCTCCGGCAAGGATTATTGTAATAAACCCGAATACAAAAAATCCGGAATGAAAATTATATTGACGGTAGCCAACGACCTCATCGTACTCGGAGGGGATGATGATTTCTTCCACTGATTTATAAGATAGGAGAGGAAAGGAGCATGGTGGCGCAGATGAGTTACGAAGGTGATGATATCTTAGTGCTGCTGCCGCTTATATGATGCTGATGCTGATGCTGCGGACGATGATCTACAACTTCGTCGTATTCGCGAAGATTGAAGTTTGCGACTCTCTAGTAGAATGCGAGCGAATGCCCCCTTACTACTACTACTACTACTACTACTACTACTACTGCTACTACTGCTACTGCTACTTCTTAAGCGGAGCACAATGAGCCTACAAGTACTATATACTACCGTTGTCGTCTTTGCATTGCTGTATGAATTGGTCGTAGTCCCCAGCCAGTGTGCTAATCATTTAAGGAGAGAGGTGGTGAGAAATTAGTCGGAGGTTGCGAAGATCATAGCCCCAGCAACTCATAAAACATGGGGAGGAAAGCGTCATCAAATCTTCCATTTGACCACTACTACTATCACCACCACCATTATCATCATCACTATCATCAGCATCATCATCATCATCATCATCCTAATCGCAGGTTGGTAGGCAGCACTATACGTCGTATTCTTTTTCGTCGTAGCATTTAACCCTTCCTTCAGTAGCAAGTCGTATGGCACGCCACTCGTGTGATCCCCCCCCTGAACAAGGGAAGAGATTTGGGGAGAGGGAGAGAGGGGGGGGGAGGGAGTGGACGCACGGATGGCAGGAAACGAATTACGATGAAAGGTGCATTCGCAGAGTGACAGCGCGTGGCAAAAAGGAACCACATCACAGCCTTTTCTTGATGCTGGAATATCCATTAAAAGGGTGGTTGGTGTGTTTCATCAGCGAAAAGCACTAAAGAGGAAAAGGGAATACGGGAAGTCGTGAGGTATGTTGGAGGACCCTCATTGAATATGGTTGGCCTTCTCCTTGCTGATAGTCGCAGTTCTCTTCTTCCTTGCAATTATCCCCATCTTCCTCCTCCTCCTCCTCCTCATCGTCCTCGCTGTGGTCGCACTCGCTTGTTGGTGTACTGAGTGAGCGGAAGAGAGGAAGAGACGCAATGATTAGATCAGATGCAACCAGAAGGAGCTCCGTGCGGTGGATTATGATGACGACGATAAAGAGATGTAGTCACAGAAGAAAAATATGTAAGTATTGACTCAATAAAGGTGGTCGCTGTATATATACACACACGCATATAAGGACACGCGAAGACCGTGAAAGAATCGTCTCGTTGCTATTCTTTGCTATTTGCCTGATATCAATGGATGCTTGAGGTCACCATGATACTGCCACGATTGGTTCGAAGAAAACACTCAAACAAAAATAATAGTGATAATGATGATTAGTCGTTCGACTCAACCGCCGCCCGCTCACACTCTCCTTATCTCCCTCCTCATCTTCTTCCTTCTTCCTACAAATAATAATCTCTTTCGTTACAGAATTTCCTGCTCCAATCCCATGATCTCCGAGTTCGTTGAAACGGAGGAAAATACGATCTTTGAAGACCGACCGACCAAACGACCAAAGGGCGATATATATATATATATATATATATATATATATATATTAGACGTGTGCGGACAGGATAAATAAGCCAAAAGCAGCAGCACAGCGAGATCATGTTGATTACGCTAAACATTGGAAGCATGTACTACTATAAGCAAAGGAAGAAGGAAGCGGAGGAATCACACACACACACACACACACACACACACACACACATTGTTATCATCAAAGCCTTGTTGCTATATGCCAGACTACACACCACCCAATGGCAGCACTCTCCTATCTCTGCAAAACTGACCCCATTTTCGTCATATTCCATCCTCCCCCTCCTTGGGTCGTTCCCTACTCTTTCCCCTTGCTCGCCGTCGGAGCCCCTCGAGCATGGATTCTGTGTTTTGCTGCAATGAGTCTCGATGATGTCATGGTAGATGGGTTAGGGCTGCTCTCTCTCGCTCGGTACAATAATACCGTTATTCTCTCAATAAGTTCTTTCGGAAGACGCCCGTCCTTGCCGACGATGTAGCGCCCCTTTTGTCCACCAACAAGTAATATAACAACGACAAAATGTATTAGTATATGAGGAAAAGTAGAGATTAATATCTATGCGTATGTTGCTTATGATTGGTACGGTAGAGTTGCAGCTGGCTGGGGACGTGTAGGTCTCCATGTCTTTGAACGGGTACTCAGGGTCGGAGCTGTGCATTTGAGTAGCTTGACTTCTCATCTTTTTTCGCAGCCTATGATATGAGACGCACCACGGGAGAGAACCCATTGTTGTTTCAATTCGTTCTTAGCAAGCATGGCGCAAGTTGCGTTTTGGAGAAGTAACAGCTGTTTATTTGTGTTACAGCATCGTCGTCGTCGTCGTCGTCGTCGTAGTGATCATGCCAATCGGCATACGTCATGTCAAGAGGATTGATTGACTCACTTTTCTATTCCTGCATTTGTAAGCTTCGGTATCTTATCTTTGCTCAAAGTGCTCCTTGGCTCCTCATTCTCCTGTTCCCCGTAACTTCTGGCATTCTTGATATCTTCTTCCAGCTCAGGAGGGAGATCACCACCTTGCGCAGCAGCAGCGGCGATTTCAGCTGAAAGAATAAGCTAGATGATTTTGCTGGATTGATGCCAGGACACACACATGCGCGCGCGCGCGCACACGCACACACACACACGCAGAGCGAGATTGATGGGAGAGGGAGAGAGAGAGAGAGAGAGAGAGAGAGAGAGAGAGGAGGGGGGGGGGGGGGGTTGCAGAGGGGAAGGACGAAGTAGTTTGCCTACCTGGAGGTGACTTCTCTTCAGAAGTTGTATAGATCGGACGACCCATCTTCGCTCTAAACTGATACTGACGAATTCTTTCATCGTGATCATCAGGATCCATAGCTAGGTCGTCAGTGTACGCATGATCGAATTTCGAGTAATCGACTCCGCCCAAGATTAGCTGCTGCTGCTGCTGTCAGCAAAACGATATACAAAAGGCAATTAGGTTGATAAGACGGAGTGAAACGGGGAATGGAAAAGGAAGCGGCAAGTGGACATCATGGTAAAGCAGGATATACGAAAAAATGTTCTGTTTCCATCATCATCCTGGTGTGTGGTGATCACTGACTAGCAAACCCCATTCATGTAGTAGAAGTTCTGTGTCCCACTTCCAACCACGATCATCGTTTTCTAAAAATGACTCGATAATAATACCGATTCTTCGGCCACATCATCGGTTCCATTCGAAAAGGAGTGCCTCTGGCCAAAGGACCATTGCTTTTCGCCTTCCTTCGTTCCCTTGGAAGAGACGCTGTCGTCGTTATCAGGTTCCATGCCCTTAACGCCTCTCCTTTCTCCTGTAGCACCTTCTAAAACGCGCCGACGCTTTCTCTGACTAGCCGGTTTATGCTGCTCACTTATACCCGGTGTTGTCGATGTATTAGTAGTTGATATCTTGTGCTTTGTCGAGACTATTCTTTCGCTATTCGAGCTACAACCAGCACGGAGACGGAGCAGCCCATCGCTTGTGAGTACGTGATATATCCGTCCTAGCTGCTGCTGTCGGTGTTGCTCTACATTCTTGTTTCGGCGCTTGCTAACAGACGAGTGTCTTGCGGGTTTCCAAGCTGCCATCCATCGCAATCCCTTTGCCCCCTCCCTGCTGCAAGACGATGCCCAACTTGTGTGGGAAGAATATTGGTCGTTGGTAGCGACCTACAGCAGATCATAACACCATATCATTTGCATGATATTGCAGGAGTTAGAGAATTGACTTCATTTGAGATACCATAAGAAATATCGTCGACCAGAACCCGAACAACGTCGTCTGTTGGCAGCGGTCGCGAGTCGTACCGAGAGCCATTCTCCTCATTACCAGCCGTCGAGACGGCACTCGTCTGCTACTGTGCAGACACCTTTCGTACAGGAGCAAATGTGGCAGCAGCAGCCAGGAAGGAAGGAGAGAGAACTGCAGGGATAAACATAAATGTTCGGAACCTGTGGGGGAGGAATCAATCCCGAGAGCCAGCAGGTATGCTTTGTTCCGACATGCTTGCTGGGTTCTAGTAAATGAGATCGATATATTTAGACTATTTATCAAGCCATAAATATCCTGGGCTATGTGGAAGCTACACTTTAGCGACCGCCGAACTCGGTACGACGACAGCAGCGAAAGGCGACGTCCCACTATACGATATTCCTAGCATATTTTCATGCCTGGATGCAGGCAGCCGCAGGGCCGTGCAAGTATGTAAACTGCGACAAGCCAACAAGCTTTATTTTCGTTGTCGCAGATGCAAAAACGGAACTCATCCCTTCGTGTTTCCGGAGGAGGACAGAGGCCGAGTCCCACAAGCTGTCTGTTGGAAGCGAAGCCATGGACCCGGAGGCGAAGAAGGACGGAGGCAGCGGAGAAGCGGGTGGTGAGGGGGCTTCCACGGCCACCTCTAAAAAGCTGCTCAATGTCAACATAGGCGTATTGGGTCATGTTGATAGCGGGAAAACTAGCCTGGTGAAAGCACTCAGCACCACGCTCTCCACCGCAGCTCTCGATAAGCATCCAGAGAGGTAAGATGGTTTCTGCTAGCGCCTCGAAGCCTTCACGAATCTAGGATAGTTAACAATCGTGATCGGTGGAACTTCGAATATATCGTTGGGAGTCCAAAGATATCATCCGTGCTTTCATCGATGATCACTATTTCGCAGTTGTAGTAGTAGGAGTAGTAGTAGTAGTCGAGAATTAACCTTTCTTATTGAAGACATTGCATTCAAATGGCCTTCTTTTACCCACTGCGATGCCTTTGTGTCTACAAATATGTCATGTATATGTGCGTGTGTGTGTGTGTGCGTGTATACGTGGAATGCATATGCTATCTCCCCCCAACATAACTTGATTATCATCGTCGTCACCATCCTCTTCCGTGATGAACTTTGTCACCTGTCAAGAATCTATACGATTGATCACCTGAGAAGCTGAATGATAACCTACTACAGCCGCAAGCGCGGGATCACCTTGGACTTGGGATTCTCCAACTTTCAAATCGATATTCCAGAGCACAGGCAGAAGGATTTTGAGGGCTACGACAAGATCCAATTCACCCTTGTCGATTGCCCTGGCCACGCCAGCCTCATAAAGACAGTCATTGGCGGTATTACTATTGGTAGCTATGGCTTGCACAACTCAGAGCACCTGCGTTGCTGTAGTACTACCTGCATGAAACGTTGGCATCATTACTGTTTGATTGTCATCATAGCAGCTCCTCAAATGTTATTGTTACGCTAACCCCCACGTGCGGCTTTGAATTGATAATAGGGGCGGCAATAATTGACCTGATGATCCTGGTTATCGACATAAACAAGGGCATTCAGACGCAGACAGCTGAGTGCCTCGTCATTGGCGAAATCCTGAGGTAACGACAAACTACCACTCACCTACTAAGAAAGAAAGAAGAAGACTCTAGAGAAGAGAATCAGCAATTGGGTAAATATAGAGCTACGCACGTACCCACACGCATACACATAGTAGTAGTAGTAGTAGTAGTAGTAGTAGTAAAATTGAGGATATGTACGTCTGGTGGTTTGATTTCTCCCCTCCCTTGCTTTTCTTCTTTCGTCTGATCAGTGAGCGCATGATCGTCGCTCTGAACAAGGTGGACCTCATCCCCAAAGATAAGCGTCAGGAGAAAATTGCAAAGCAAAAAAAGAAATTGCAGGCTGTATTCAAGAGGACAAAGGTGGTAGTAGTGGTGGTGGTGGGCTGCTGCTGCTGCTGCTGCTGTGTCACATACATTCCAGCAGTAGCAGTAGTTGTCCGCTTACTATGCGATTTCACCTAATTCTTTCTCACGCCCTCCTCCTCCTCCTCCTCCTCCTCCTCCTCTCTCCTTCTCTCTCCTCCTTTCATATCTTTCAGTTCGGCAAAGACATTCCAATGATCACAACAGTGGCTGCCCCAGGGGGTGGCCTCCTGCATAAAGAAGGCCCGAAGAAGTCGGCGAATGACGACACGGTGGACATCTCTCTGCTCGTAAAGACGCTTGTGAACACACTTCAGGTTAAACCGTCATTTGGAGCTCAAGAAGAACAAGAACAAGAAGAAGAAGAAGAATCATTATTAGCTTCATGTTATTATTATAATGCGTCCTCCTACCACCCAGGTGCCGCAGCGAGTGACTCGGGGCAATTTCCGCTTCGCTATCGACCATTGCTTTCAGATAAAAGGGCAGGGTACGGTGATGACGGGGACGGTGTTGGAAGGCACAGTACATGTCAATGATCTCATAGAGATTACAGGCCTTGGGATCGAGAGGAAGGTAGAAGGACGAAGAGGAGGAGAGCAATATGAGCAAATAGATTAATTATAGTCGCAATGATAACAATGTCGATGTAAAACTAGTTGCAACCCGGCATAATACTGTGAATAATAGGATAGAAGGAGCTGTATGGTAAATGGCACTGATGAACCCCATGATTTTGGTGGACAACACAATCAATCCAATCGGCATTGTTGTTGTTATTATTGTTGTTGTTGTTGTTGGTTCTTACGTGCTATTGTTGTGCAGGTAAAATCGATGCAGATGTTCCGTAAGCCAGTGAAGAAGGCGTCGCAGGGAGACCGTGTCGGGATCTGTGTCACGAGCCTGGACGCCTCGCAGCTTGAGCGTGGTAAAACAAAGAGCAGCTGAGAATAATAACAGCAGCAGCAATATATGGAATTGGCAGCACTACCATAAATAGAATATATTTCATACACCACACACACACACACACACACACACATATATATATATATATATATATATATATATATACACACATATTTAAGATTTGTGTGGATGTTTGAAGTATTCCGTGCTACGTTTCGGCAGGAGTTGCCTGTTCGCCGAAGGTCATCCCAACCATCCAAGCAGCGGTCGCCTGTGTAAATAAGGTAGTAGGTAGTACTACTACTACTAGTGCTGGTAGTGGTGTAGAGCCTGCCTCCATCAAGCTTCGAGGTGGTGGTGCAGTGGTAGTAGTCATAACTACGATGTTAATGATGATGACTATGATAGTGATCATCGATCACAATGCCTTTAAAGCCTTCCTTTATGGCCCGAATCTAGTCCCCTCACCCTGTAAGAAGAACCCACCTAGCCGCACTCAGCAGCTTCCGCCTCCTCGTCCCTCCACCCCCTTCTCTTCGTTATTAGGTGCGCTTTTTCAAAGGGGACGTCAAAAGTGACTCTAAGTTCCATTGTACGATCGGTCACGCAACGGTCATGGTAATAAATGACGATGACGACGACAGCGACTTCGGCAATGCGTTCATCCTTTTTCCTTAGTAGTTACTACTACTGCCACTATCAGTGCTGTCTTTCATCACACGCACATGTCAAAGTACATTAATAGTCCGATGAAGGTCAATTTTATGTCCGCGCATCGCAGGCGTCGGCTCTTTTCTTTGGCAAAAATGTGGAGGCGGAGAAGGGGGGGAGGGGACAATCAGGAGGGGGAAAGGTAGACGCTGTGCGTGATTGCCAATCTGACAATATGTAGCCATCGTTTTGTCTCTCTACATATTGCCGTGACCGAGCGAATAAGCGTTGTTTTCGATCGGTGTGTGTGTGTGTGTGTGTGTGTGTGTGTGCAGTAGCGACATGCATGCATCATGAGTTAATATGTTCACACGTACGTGCTATTGGTTGCTCCACGTCATAACCGCCTACTTCTTCCTAATGCCACCACCATCCCCCATATTACCACAGGACAGAGAGGAGGACGATCAGGATGCGAAGAAAAACAAAAAGAAAAAAAAGAAGGGCAAGGTATGAATTTAATGATATTGGGAGTGGGCATTGGTGATGCTGAAAACAGCTAATATCACAAATGCCACACTAACAATTTGCGAATTCCAAGTACAAGCTGCTCTCTCAATGAAAACGTGCATGTATCTACATAGTGATGGTGACGGCGATTGCGGGTTGTTATGATTGGCAAGTCCATATATTCTTCTCTCCTTCCTACTCCTTTCCCCTGCCCCTCTCTCCTCTCTTTCTTTTGTGCACCGTGAAGGTACCAAAGCAATACCAGGGGACGGAGTATCCGAGTGAGTTCAATATGGACAGCGACTACGCGTGGCATAGCCGCCTCATCCCCGATAGCAAGGACCATCCTCCTGGAACACAGTTTGCTCTTCTCAAGTAGCAGCAGCAGCAACAACAACATCCACAACAACGAAAATGATGATGATAATGATGGTTGATGGTAGTCATGATGCGCGATGTTGACAGGATGCCCTCGATCTTCCCTGAGTGCTTTGCAGATATTTATGTGTCATTTCTTCCACGTATTTATGCATGTGAGTTTCGGCGACGACTCTTCCCTGTGAACAGCAGCATGACCCACCACATCTCATGACGATGACGGCACCAATAACAAAGGTTCGAGAAGCCGGTAACCTGTCCCCCAGATAGCATGGTGATTGGATCCAAACTAGATGTCAGCACGGATGCCAAGGTAGCATATAATAATCATACATAATGTGTATGTGTGTGTGTGTGTGTGTGTGTGTGTGTGTGTGTTTTGTGCGTGTGAGTGTAGTGCATATCTATGCGCGCAATATTACCTATCCCTCCTTCATCTACAATCGATGCGTATGTTTATAAAGTTGTGCAGAATTGCATTTAGCGGTAAGCTGCTAACATCCCTCAAGTACGATCCTGAGACCCTTGAAAAACTCAAGGTAATCTGCCCACGCAAGGGCCTATAGCAGCTATATAAGTGCTCGCTGTACTGTCGTGGTAGAAGAAGTCGTGGAAGCAAATCATCCTGTTCCCCTCCCCTGAAAACGACTGATGTTGGCGATGCACAGATTTACAAGCTTCGGCAGCGAGTGGGGAGCGTAGAGAGGCTGCAGGACGACTATACCATCATCGGCAAAGGTTTGTTCTCCAAAGAGACGAATATGGAGCAATTCATGGGATTAAAGGTTCGCCTGGACAGTGGGCTGGAAGGTACAATTTCCTCCAGCTTCGGGCAGACGGGCAAGTTTAAGGTTTCGTTCGTGAACAAGATACCTGAGGACCTCATCCAGTCGCAAGGGGGAGGGGGTGACAAAGGCGGAAGCAGCGATGCGGAGGAGGGGAAGAAGAAAAAGAAGAAGAAAGGCAAGAACAAGCGCACGATCAACAGCAAAATCACCCTCCCGCTAAAGAAATACGTGTTTGCAATCGATAGGAAGAAGTTGTTGCAGTGAAGTTCATTTTAGCACAGAAACAACTATAGAGACACTAAAGCTCTCTAAAGAAATCTCTAGTCTCTGTAGGAATGCCATATTGACTAGTCGTATGTATTAAGAGACTACTACTTAGTCTCTATACGCGTGTACGCGAAACAACACAGTAGCGCTACCACTTATGTGCTGTATAAGTTGAAACATACACATAAAGAGACTACATAGTCTCTATACGTACGTACGTATACACACAAAGTCGGATATCTCAAAGCATTGTTCAGAGCCATTTTTATTTTTTTTGCGCATGCATGAGTCTCTGAAGTGTTTCATGCATCACATCATGCAAGACGCTACACAAATGACAATAGACAAAGTATATATCAATGTAGCCATATATCACGTGTGCATCATCATTGTGCATGGAGTGTCAATGGTTGAAACTCTCATGTCGATGATTGTAGACATAGTAATATGACACGAATGCAATGAAATGTTTTAAATTTTTTCAATCGTCATCCTAGCTAATGTAGCAGCTTGCAGAGCAGCGGTTACAGCGCTTAAGTTGTATCTGTTTGTTTCTTGTGTCACATGTTGCATGCATGTGAAAGCATTGCAATCTTGTCGGCTAGACATGGTAATATATATATATATATATATATATATATATATGAGACGGATGTAATGAAATATATATATATATATATAGACATCCTGATGTAGCTGTGCAATGCAATGGCTACAGCGCTGATGTTGTGTCTATATATATATATATATATATATATACATATATATATACATATATTAATATTACTTTGTCTAGTGATATAATATATATATATATATATATATATATATGTATATTTTGAATATCCATTGAAGAAATTTAAACATTTCATTACATCCGTCTCATATGTTGAATATATAAGTATCACGTTGTCTATTATGATGCACACGCACTTAAATAGATACAAGAGCAACAAATAGCAACAGCACAACAATCGCACACTTTGAGGGGCCCTTGAGACACGCTTCACTGGCGGATGACATCATCAACTATTCGAATGACTTTGGAAGCAGTCATTATGGCCGCATCCAGACTTGACATATATCCTGAAGCATCTTGTGGCTTCTCCGACAACTTCTTTAACATACCCGTACGTACGCAAGATTTCTAAACTAGTGATGGACTATAGCTTTCTTACTTCATCTATGATTTCTAAACTAGTGATGGACTATAGCTTTTCTACTTCATCTATGCGCTGTGCTTACTGGTCGCGGCTTTGTCGACGACGCTGGAATATCATTAACCATCTACATAGCCCTGGGGATTCTAGGGGCTGTCGAATAGCTTCAATTAAATCCAGTTCGGCTTGCTTTAGCAAACTGGAATTCAACTGTGGCGGTACACTAACACCTCTTCTTTCAAGACGAGGAACAAAAACTATCAACCGTCCACCAATTTTGAGCAATGGTACCTAAAATCCCACATTAAAAAAAACGACAGCATTTTGGTAGGTACCGATAATTTAGGAGCGGAATATCATACTCATCATCATTCACGACAACGATTAATAAATCTCCCCTTATGTTGTTGGGTCTGCATGGTGCAACGTACGTCGTTCTCATTTTCAAGAGCGATGATTCGGAAGAGGTCAAGCAATGGATCCGAGTCAAGCCGCTCCCGAATTCCATATGGAGGGTCGGTTATGATGGCGTCGAAGCCTTGGAATGCGGAGCTACTTTCGGATGATAACGATAGTGTTGCCGATAGCGCGCTTTTCTTCGCCTTCATATTTTCAACAGAACACAGAAAATGATTTCGAACATATATTTCTTTGGTTTCCTCATTTGATGCGAGCAATTAACTACCTGTTGTCTTATAGAGGCATTTCTGAAGTCACCCCTGATCAGACCCGAGGGAGGAGTTAAGGATCTATGATGGAAGTCCTTAATTATGGAAGGAAAATGAATTGTTTCGTCCCTATCAATCCCTATGGTCACCACATTGTGCGCCACTGCGGAGGCAGCAAGGAGGACGGAGCCGCTCCCAGCATATGGATCGAGAACATGCACATCTCTGCTCACACGTCCCGCGTTCACCATGATGAATGCAGCAATTGGATCCAAAGGTGTTGAAGTCACGCACTCGCGAGTGTTTGGCTTGTAAAATGACAGATCAAATCCCGTAGCAATCTGTCTTGTTAACAAAAATGGTGATAACTTGTCATTTGCATTGCCACTTAGGCCCTGCCAAACGTGGAAAAGGTTCTGAGGATGAGTAAGATCCACACGCCCATCTAAAAGCTGGAAGAAGCCTGACATTGAACTCAGAACTGTCGACTCTTCTAGTGAACGCATGCTTGAGTTTAAATTCTTCACTCTGATACACCAAGAACCAGAACTGAAGGTTGAAATCTTGAAATTACTAGCAGCTTCATCACCGCAAGCTTCTAAGCTGTCTCCACATGCAAGAACGTGATAAATTGATCGGACACTAGCACATCTTTGAGAAGCTTCAGCCAAATAAATTCGAGAAGCTATCGAGTTGGTTCCGCCATCGTCATCATTATCATCATCAGCAGCAGCATGCTCTATTCTCAGTAATTGCAGCAATTGCTTCTCGTTTGATGGATTCACATCGAGATCCTGGAATTTAATAGCATTAGTTCTGTTACTAGAAGCTGCGAATGCATTCTGGAACTCCATGTGACGGAAGGGGGAAGTGTATCCCTCGACTCCATCTCCTTTCCATTGGATGATGTAGCGATCTTCTGCGCAGATGGAATGAGAATTTCGACAATGTTTGCTCTTTTGTATTGAAGATACTAAATTATGCTGAAGGACTTTTGCTTTCAACCGGTGTCTTTTCGGCAGCAACTCACCCACAACAGACAGCCCAAGCCCTTTCTTACGTACAGGAACAAGAATACAAAGAATCCCTGAGGAAGTGCATTTGAATTTTTAAAGTTCTAGCCGATCAAAACATGTGGTAAAAAGGTGTACATACCTAGAAAAACTACGATAAAGTTTCTTGTCGAGATCTTGGAGGACCTCGGTGGAGGGATCATAACAGGTAATACTCGCAAGAGCGGGCATTTATCGGAGGGGGGGGTTTTGAAGCATCCCTGAAAAGCATGGAGGTGGTCTGAAATTCGTAACATGTTTAACATAGCTTGCTGTCAATGTGTTCAGGGACTCATGCAACATCTAACAACAATATTTCGAATAAATTTTTGTTTACCACTTTTAGTTGAATTACTGATTGAATATTTCCTGCTCTCCGGACATCATTTAATAACGCGATTTGACTGTACGGAAATCGTAGCACTGACTTCCTGGACTTCTTCGATGGATATTTCTGCGGTTTCCTTCTTGGAACATTCCCTTTCATAACCAGCCTTTCTTCGATTGATTGATGACGACTGAGACTGATTGACTGATTGACTCCTATCGGCACCCAGAGACTCCCGAACATTTCTCGGAAAATTCGGGAATAGGAAGGCAACGAAAGTACAGGAATCCTCATATTAATTTTTGCTACGGAGTTTTCATCGGAACTTCGAAATGTAATTATATTTGACTATGCGTCATGCTTCATATTAATACAATCTGAAATAATCGGAAGAGTTTCGTCGTTTATACTAAAATCTGATTTGAAATTTGCTGTATAGTTGGCGTCATAGTTAGATTTTTAATAAAGTAGGTACCTTACACATGTCGTATGGATAAAATAGTCTTCAAAGAGCTTATTTATTTCGAGTCGAACTTGGAGTACCTGACCAACTTGCAGATGTGGTAGTCGGAACTATCCTGAAAGTTGGAAAAGAAAAGAACAAGATTGTAGTAAAAAATGCATTTCATTTATGAAATACGACAACTTATTTGCATCCGAACTCTTCGTAACGAACCCTAAAAGGGCTACAGGGCTAAGGTCTGATATAGCAGGTAGACGAAGACGAAACCAAGGCAATTTTGGAATTAATTATCATCGGCTATTGGAATTCATAGATAAATCGCATTTAGTGTTCTTCTTCGAAAGGACGCCTCACACCAGAATCCAAAGAAAAAACATCCAACCCCACTCAGAATCGAAACACCGAAGCACACCAGTTCGACGTCTCTCCCACTAGGAAGAAATATAGAAGAATCTATGGCAAATATTGTAGACCCCACCACTCCGATGGACATTATATACTCACCCATCACCAAAGGCGAGAAGGATTGTTGGAGCCCCGTACGAGTGAAAAGAATGATGAAGAAAAGGAGGTCCCCAGCTACCTCTCCATCGGCCAAGAGCAATCGATACGTAAAAAGAAAGCTTTTGCATAAGTCCCTTTTTGGTGAAGTAGTTCTTGCAGAGGATCAGGTCTTGAGAAGGAAAGTGGTTCTAAAGACGAGCGATAAGCTTCGAGTAAGCGGAACCGAAAGCCCGGGTAGCGAAGCCAAATTGTTGAGGTAATTTTAATCATGAGATATCCCCCCCACACTAATCAAAGAATTCTACCTAATATAAATAACTTTACAGGAAAATACAAGAAATTGGAGGTCACAATAATATTGTCGAACTGCTGGAGTCATCAGAGGATGAAAAGCAAATCCAGATTGCTTTACAATTTGTTCCCAGAGACTTATTTAAGATGGTCCACGAGAGGGGAGGATTCTCGGAGACTGATGCTCGTACAACTTTTCAGAAGATTCTCCAAGCTGTGAAATTTCTTCATTCTAATGGAATCGCGCATCTCGATTTGTCTCTGGAGAATGTCCTAATCAATTCCGACACATCAGAGCTGCGACTTTGTGACTTCGGTGCCGCACGAGAGTCAAAGCAAGGAGAAAGGCTAAAGAATATTTTGACTGGAAAATTAAATTATGCTGCACCTGAGATCCTCGATGATAGGCCATTTGAACCCTTCAAGGCTGATTGTTATTCTCTTGGAAGTATGCTGTTCACAATCCTTTGTGGACATCCCCTGTACGATCTAGAGAGTCAAAATGGTAAGGTGGCATTGAGGTACGCGACATCTGGTCTTAAAGGAGTGAAACAATTAGTTACTGCATATGGGTACACATCATCCAACGAAAGAACACCCTCGGATGCTGCGATCGATTTAATTGCTAAATTGCTAAATCATGAGCCCACTTCCCGTCCAACTCTAGAACAAATTGAGAATCACCCCTGGGTGCTAGGTAAATAAATCTCGTGATAACTGCGAAATCAGCCTTAATTACCAAAAATGGGATGCATAGTAAATTTAGGGCGAATACCAAGCATTAGACTACTGTAGAAAATAGGAAGTGAAAATAATGCTTCCTCAGAAACCTGGCCAATGCGCCCTGTAATGATGTAAACTTACTTTACCATTAGTATTGACTTAAAATGCAATTTTGACCATATTTTGTGCAAGTGCAGTCTGTGCACATATTTGACTTTTGGCATTTTTGGTTTCCATTCTAGAAGTGCGTGTGTGCGAGTGTACATGTGTGTGCAAATGCAAATGATGTGACAACATTGCAATGAGAGGGAGGAGAGTGCACATGTGAGGCGAGATCGAGTGCACTGCACCAAATGACGTGCTGAAGGGGCTGAAACGGCAAACACGTCCCGGACTGGATCGGGCATGTGGTCAATTCTCAGTCAGTCTAGCAGTCGCCTCGACCGCGCTGTGCGCTTTTGTCCATCCGAGCAGTGAACCTTGCAGCTGGTTCGTCTCTCAGTCTTCATTGGCAAAATTGGGCCAAAATTGAACACAGATTCGACCAATGACCACTCCACTGCTAGACTGGCCGCTGTTTTTGCTGCAACACCACAAGGAGATCGATCCAGCTGGCCAGCAATGTTCATTGCAGACAATGCGCAACGTGACACACGTGTGGTGCACGTGATGTTGTTGTGTGCATTGTCACACCATCACGGCGAATGTCACGTGCGCACAAACAAGTGCTCAGCCAGTGATCTCCAAAAGGACGAACGCAAGCGTTGATTGGTGCGGTGCGCACGAATGAAAATGAAGAAAACGAAAAGGGTGTCAGTCGAAACGAACGGGATCAAGACAAGGTGAAACCAAATTGAAGCGAAGAGGTGTGACACAATCAGTCTGCGACCACCAAGCACACAAGAGACGTGTGACGTGCCCAGGACTTTCACCATGTCGCTCTAGCAATTTGCTTCAGCAGTGGGTCGTCAGTGGGCAAACTTTCACGTTTCGCATTTTCGCAATTTTTGCTGCTGCCGACAGCAGGGAAACAAAATGTGGGGCATGAGCGGCGTGTCGGCGTGTGCTGAAAATTGCAAGGGCCAGCGACGTTGCAAACTAGAGAGACATCAACCAGGTGATGTCGCACGAAGAATTGGCATGCTGCTGCTCAACAAATCTTGACTGTCATACTGTCATCAACGCACACATCATTTTGGGCAAAATTGGGTGGGAATTGCTCCATGAAGACAACGACCTTCCAGCAACAACCGACAACTTCTTGCTGCTTCTCGTGGAAAGAAAGAAAGAAAGAAAGAAAGACAGACGTCTGTCTGTCTGTCTGTCTGCGCTCCCAAACTCAGTTCACCACTCCAATGCGCGAGTAACTGCTCCTCGGCATGGACAAACTGATTATTCCATTTTCCCTGGGGAGGAGGCTGGGATCCCTTCGTTTGCTTGTTCTTTCTTTAAGCATCGCTGTCTGCTTGGTTCCCCGCACGGCTCTGGCAGCTCGCACTAGGATTCAGGCCGGCAAGGTTTTGGAATGCGTTGATGGTGGTGTTTCGACTGCGGGCATGCGATAGTATCATCTCCGATGTGTGAATTATGAATATGACTATTTACCATTGGCACCGATGTAGATTTTCAAGCGCGTGGTTCGAATGGACAAGGTGCTGGACAAGCATTCCCTAATTTTCATTTGGGACTGCGAGACACCGCAAATTACGGGCACTGTCAACAAAAACTTGGAAACTCTGAGGAAGAGAATACGGTTGTCCTATTTATGGCGATATTTTTCGCTTTTACTTCTACTAGCTGTCTCCTAGCTATATCTTCTTTGCTATCTCTTTTTCGATAGTCTTGAGCCGTAGACATTGCATCTGAAGATGCCTCTCGCTGATGTTACGCCCACAGAACTTTCCCGCATGCAAAAGTCACATCTGATCTAGGAAAGAGACTAGACCTGGATCCTTCAAATTGCATAAATGCTGTCCTGTTTCCAAGGTATCATTGGGCGGGGATGGGGAGGGAGAAGAAGAAAGGAAGGCGTTCATCTTCACTGCCTTCCTCTTCATGGTATCAGGTGGCTTTCGATTGATGAGGCCATCACACAAAAACTGTACCAGCTGCGCGTGGGTCTCTCCGCAGCCGACGTCCAAGAGTAAGTGCTCTGGCACTGTTCATGCAGCCATCTATTATCTAGTTTTAGTACTAAATATAGCAGCTGTATTACGCGATTGGAAGTTGTCGTCCCGAGTAAATTTCGGTAGAATGTTTGCGATAATCCCATGCTTGAAATCACATGTTTGTTATCATCAGCTGGGCGTGGCAAACTCTGTCGGATAAAGCCAATGCAAAGATTATAAATAGGTCAGGATTCAATATATCGGTGTTCTGGGTTCATGCTGTCACCAAGGAGCCGATTCTACAGGTGATGCTTCTGCAACGTTTAGATGGTTTCCTGGTCTTCCTCACATGACCACTAGATTCTCATCCTCCTCTATGTCTCACCAACCCCTCTCAGACTACCATAGCAGTCGATGAAGACGCTACAATGAACAGCTTTGTGGGCCACGTCTTTCTCATTGAGGTGGGACACATATGTTCCTCGTCAGTGCCGCTTGTTAAATTCTATTTTTGTTCAAAATGAAATCGTTCGGCATTGGTCACACAACCTTCTGATGTTTTTTTGTATGTGTATGTAGGCGGGGGGAAGGAACTCGACCTTTGCGGTTGCCTTGAACGCCTAATCCAAAATTTGCAATAAACACAATCACATCCACGATGCTGCTGCTGTATTCTGCTATTTTCTCTCTCCTCTTTCTGTCTGCTGTTGCCTGCCCTTGTTCCACCATGCGATTTGTTGTAATTGCAGGTTACCGAAGAATCCGTGGTGTTCACAATGGGCGACGCACCCGAGAAAGATATCGTAACGATTATTTATAAATACCTCCCTTTTTTTTTTTATGATATATATATATATATATATATATATATATATATATATATGTACACTTTGGATCCATCGAAAAACCACCACCGCCACATCTTAAAGACGAAATATTTGTTGGGACGCCGTCAGTTCAAGGAGCTTGTTCAAGAACCCGACAACATTATCGAGGAAGTTGAAGAGAAAGTGCAGCTTAAAAGGACGAAGAAAACAGGCACTGATAGTCACAGCGGTAGAAGAGGGTACCAGGAGCTGCAAGAGCTTCCAGATGCCAAGTAGTAGTCGCAGTATCTTAATTAATTGTAGTAGGAGCACAAAAAACGTGGTGAATTACAACGCTCCTTCGTGCATGAATTGCCCTCACCAAGCATATTTTCACTTTTGTAGGACATTCACAAAATCCAAGAAAAAAAACATGCTGGGATACAGCAGCAAGACACATCGTCTCCACGTCGTTATAGGAATAGCCCTCTTCACCGCGACGGTAGTGCCACACATCGATGACCATATTATTTGACTAGAGTGGATGTGCTGACGATAATAATGATGATGATAACAAAGATTAAAACGACGACACCGGTTACATTCAATCTCATAATGCAATTATCAATACTTTCGTTAGGTTGTAGCTAGCATTCTGTGTATCGGTTACTTCTACACGAAACAATGGATGACCAACCTGCAATCCACCAAGAGCTCAGGATCGAAGTACGCAGCGGCTGCATCGCACATAGCAAAATCAGTCCCCGTCAAGAGCGTCAAGCGCATGATGAAACGAAACGTGGACTAAAAGATAGCTGATCGAAGATGGCTGCACATGTGATGCGAATTATGTGTGGGATGTCTTCTCGATCCCATGTGTTGCTGCCGCACACAAATTTATCATTTAGTACAATCGAAGACATCACAAGGTTGGCTACTGTTAAATTGCTTTGCTATCTCTCTCAACCCCTCCTGCAGCAGGAGTGGGAGTACCTGTGTGCACTACGTGCTAGCGTGCTCGAAGGCATAGCGGTGGTCATCAAACACCCCCGCCAGTCAGCGCACGTCTACACATATGTATATGTACACATGTACGTACACACATGTACATGCACACATAGACGTAGCGGTTCGATTTGAGGCATCTTCCAACCACGTGCGATTGATGCATGTCCAGCATGTGCATGTGGCAGTGTGGCGTTGTCATTCATCATTTGGAACACCAGCAAGTGCGTTCGCATGAATGCATGTTCACACATGAGTGAACTCATCACTTGGCTTCAAGGACGCTACGTGCAACTGTCTAGCTAGCATGTTAGTTGACGCTTGCAACAATGCCGCATTGTGCATGCATGGCTGTGGGCATGCACTCCGGCCATGTCTTTGTTGCTGTCGGCGCTCATCCACTCATTGCACTTGCATGCCACGTGCTACGTTGTGACAGAATCTGGACGGTGTGTGCGGCAATTTGCGGCGAGGCATTCAAACATTTTAGGGAAAACCACGCTAGCGGGTGTCTGCTGCATAGGGTACACATCGGCGACGAGCAGTTAGAATTTTTTATCTCTCTGCTGCTTCATGGGGCGTGTTTGGCATTCATGCGACGACGAACGATTTAGTAAGTAAATGTATTTCAAAATCGACACGGCGTCGCCTCAATAACATGCCAGCACCGCAGCTAGACTAATTTTATGATGTGTGAACTCATATACCATGTAAATACATAAACGTTGTGTCTTAATAAATTGTATAAAAGTGCATAGTCTTGAGTGATGCATTCCTGTTTGTAATTACCACTACCAGTCCTTTGGGTCAAGGGCTGCCTCCTCAGCTTCAGATGCGAGCATGTCGTATCTTCAAAAAATAAGGCCATCGTTAGTGGAGAATACAAAGCGCGAAAGAGTAGTATGAAGAAAAGTATTTTCTTGCGGTGTTTGCTGTCTACACACAGTATCTTTGTTGGGGATGGAACGAACGATAATCCATGAGACTGGGCATAACGTTCCATGAATCTCATGAATCTAGAGTATATTTCAGAATCAAATAAATGTGATCAAACCCGTCTGTGAACAGTTATAAAATGGAAAATTTAACCGATCCCACTCTTCATCGTTCTTCATTTTGTACCTATTCGTATAAAAGTAACCGAATACATCCTGTAAGTAAGAAGTATAACCCTACTTTGCCTCGATGGTCTCTGGGACTCCACTTTCTGAGAAATGAGCTGTCTAGAATCCATTTGCAAGCGACAATCAAATCAGTAGGCTTGTAGAATGCAAACATTTAAAAGACAAATCCTTATTTAGGAAAGGAAAAAGAGTACAAACTATACCACTTCTGTGGCCGTGATTGTGCCCTCCATATCAACCATGCTCATTCCGTCGACCTGCGACATGTTTTCGGACAAGGAACTGTTCATAAAAGCGTTCCTCCTCGTAATTCATGTGTCTATATATGTGCTCTCACGACGAAGTTTAATGGTCCTTGAATAAATATGGTTTCATATTACTTCTTGCTCCAAGTCAACCACATTGTAGAAACTGGGCCTATGGATCAATGGACATGTCATAATCCCCATAAATTAGCACTTGTGTAGCTTTTGTCAATGTACTTTCGGAATCTGAAGATGGCGACGCTGGAATCATCAGTCGGATTTTTAAGAACCTTCACCTCTGAAATTTGGGGAGGATCAAGGAGAAGCAACATTATTCGCCCGGAAGTTTGCACTAGACAAGATGGGTCAAATGGTATCTTCGATATTGCAATACTTGGAACTGTCTTTTCGCGTAGCCCCTTTAGGAACTGAATTTCAGCGCCTACTCCATCAGACATGCTTGAAGTTTTGGAGCTGTGGTCTTGCAGTGTACTGGATGCCGAAGAATGCGACCGTTTCGAAGTCTGCTTGTGAACACAAAACCAATATTGACCACGCTCGAAAACCTTTCAAGCAAGGGTGCAACTATTGCGTTGGAAGAAAGAATCTACCTGATTCCTGAGCCAGTATAAGGTGTAACTCGATTAATTCTTTTTTTCGAGGAGATGATGGCGGAGATTGCAAGTATAAACAGCATGGCCATAGCCACGGCGATGATTCCGCTGAAAGAAGAACTTGTTAGAAGAGCATATCTTTGTTTGGATCTCATTAAATAAGTAGACTCCCAAGGTGCTAGCAAGGAATCGCTTAGCTTGAACTCACTTCACGGGTCTTGAAATCATGTTACTTCTTCGTAAGAATGCACGGAGGGCGCTGGACTTTTGGATGTTGCGATTCTTCCCTTCCAAGAGATGCGGGACATCGTAAGCTTTTTATCCAAAAGGTTGGGTACTCCAAGATTTTGGGTGTGAATTCAGGGCATATCTTTGGAAATCACAAAGGTTTAGTGCAAAATTGCAGAAAATCGCCTTAAGCCCGAGTGGAAAGTGGATGGATACCCACTTTTTCTACCGTATGATAATCCGTTCGAGATGAAACAGAAATGACTTGTCGTACGGCCTCGAATCGTTGCCTTTAGCAAAGAAATTGCAGCGGTTTGTGATGCCACTATACATGTACCTTGGAATGGTATCTTACGCCCGACAGTAAGTTACGTAACTTACGTAAATTACCGTAAGTTACGATGACTGATTTGTAAGTTCCGGAACTTAGAGCCGTCTCACGCAAATGCAATCAGACGTCTGGTGCCAGTTCACTGTCACATATTACCTAAAAAAATTTAAATATTTTCCCGTCCGAAAAAATATTCTCGAATTTTCCCGCCAAAACCAGTCCACGCTATATCCACGCTTCTCTCTTCTTTCTTCTCTCGCCTCTTCTCTCTTTAATTCTGCATGGGCCGTCCATCATTCGGCGTGTCTCACTTCACCGCATCGAACGGTGGATGGGTTTGCAACTTTTGCTCCAAAATATTTCATCGAAAGAAGAACACATCCAAAGACATAGACCATTTAATCGTCTGCAAAAAGGTACAATCTTTGCGTGTGTCCGCAAAAATGCACGCTTGTGTGTGCCCCTGTGTGTGCTCATTAAGAATTGTGTCCACACCCTTTTCATGATTAGACCCCGGTGTCTGTGCTTGAGGAATTACACGGTTTGGGTCTAAAACCAGAACAGAGAGATGCGATAAGGGACAGGTTGCAGATCTTTCATAACCTTGACACTGCATCTGCCCCTTCGACCCGGTCTCGAAAACGAAAGGGAATTACCGGCATTTCTCATTACATGGACAAATGCACACCAACGGAGGCATCCATTGTCATGTTTCATCTCACCCGATTCATTGTTGGGTCTGCACTTCCATTCGATTTGATAAAGAGTCCTTACTTCCTCGACTTCATCGAAGCCCTGCGACCTGGATTCGTGAAGTACGTTCCCAAATGTCAGAAGACTTTGTCAACTCGATGGCTCAACATACTGAACGACCATGTGCATCAAAGGATGGATGATTACTTTCCTTGAGCCCAAACGATATGCAGACACTTGCGGCGGATGGATGGAAAAACTCCTCCAATAACTCGAAAGTTGTGAACTTCACAGCGATGTCATCAGGAAGAGCATCATTCATCACGTCCATCATGCAAGAGGAAAAGGACAGCGTGGATTATCACTTCAGGCTCTATGACAACATACTGTCAAGTGAAGGCAAAAGAAACGTGGAACAAGTGCAGGAAGTGTTTGCCGCTGTGGTGTCGGATAACGTGAATTACATGAGAAACGCACTTTTCAAAGTGGAGGAGAAATATCCGAAGATAAGCGCGATTGGTTGCGCTTCGCACGTGTGCGACCTGTTGGCTGAAGACTTGGCCAGCAGAGTGGCGCCGTTCAAAGAAATAATAAGCAGAACCAAACGTCACTCTTCGTACCTGAGTGGGAAGGGATATAAAGCCTGGCAGAAGATTTCTCAAAGCATGCCATGCAAACCGAGAAAACCCAGAAGCTTCCCAGACACCAGGTTCGGATATGCGTATTTGATGTTGGACGTGATGATCCAGAACCAACCTGTGGTGATGAAGATGGTTGACTCTCCTCATTGGGTGGAAGGCGACCCTGAAAAGATGAAGGAAATCCAAGAGCTAGCTAAAGATTTCAAATACTGGACGGAGGCTAGCTCTCTGCATGCGTTGTTGAAGCCTGTGTCGAAATTAATAGCATACCTCGGCAGCGACGAGGTTCACATATCTTGGATCAGTCCCATGTATCGTGCTCTCATCGACGACATCCTTGAATGGAAAGAAAGAAAGTCCAACCCTTTCGACGATAGAACAAAAAATTATGTTCATGAAATTGCCATGGACAGATGGATGGGGCGAGAACGGAGGGTTGGACTCTGCCGAGTTGCACACACAGTGTCCTTCGCTTTGAATTTTTTGATATTGCCAATTGTGAGTAACCCAATATCCGGTCGTCTTCGTCTGCGCAGCACGCCAGACATGAGAAACTCAGTGTGTGAATACGGCAAGCAATTGGGACTGAGAGAATTTCAAATCAAAGACGATTATGATGCTCTAGTTGCAATGGACGGCGTTCTGTACGAACTCATACCCACTCTGCGCAAACAATATGGAAGTGACGTTGCCGATGGCAGTCAAGTCCAATCCAAAGTAGATGCCTTGTGGAGGCGACTGCGGATGACAAGTTTTTACAAAGCATGGGTGCAAGTGGCTTCCGCGGGGCAACTGCTGGAATTGGCCAAAATGATAAAACGAATAGATGCCATCAAGCCAACTGCGGTGAGCGTTGAACGCGTCAACAAGCATAATCACCGAATCATGCCCAAGGAACGTTCCAGCTTGGGCATGGAGAAGGTGAGGAAATCTCTGTATTGTCACGTGAATCTGCGAATGTTGAACTCCACCATGTACACACCTGAGGCCTTTTTGGACGGGTTGGTGAGTTCAGAGAGCACCACCGAAAATCGTGTTGAAACGAACCGTTTGATCACAATTCTGCACGATCCCGTGGTGCCTGACCACGTGGACAAACCTTGCTCCAAGAGATGCAAAAAATGATCATGGAATTGTTGCCACTGCATGATGGCGTTTCCACATCATCACCCTCCTCCTCCTTCTTCTGATGTGGCCGCTGTTGCCTTGCCGCAGTTGCATCAAAACAATCATCGTCCTCATCGTCATCATCATTGTCATTGTCATTGTCACCAGTAGCAGCAGCCGCAGCAGTAGCAGCAATTGCAGACACGTGATGTCACATGTGCAACACATGTGGTGTCACCATGTCTGTTGTGAGTGTAGGACCTTTTTTGGGATGCTTGTTGTGGACACGTAATGTCACATGTGCAACCCACATGGCATTGCCATGTCCATCATGGCAGCCACAGCAGCAGCAGCGGCAGCATCATCATCATCATCATCATCATCCTGACAGCTGCTGCTCCCATTGGTGGTGCTAGCATGATCTGATGATGAGTCGTGATTGCAGACATGCAACACCATGTGCATGTTGTGCATGACATCACTGTGTCCATTGTGAGTTGCAATCAAAACTCAGGGGATCCAGACAAAGTGATGTCAGGTTGATGACAAGTGATGAACGCAGAGTTTGTTCCGCCAGATGGCGACGATGATGTCGATGGCATCGATGGTGACGACGAATGATGTGGAGGAGTCTGAGTGTCTGACATGCCTGCTTCCGACAGTTTTCTCTTGCGGACCACACGCGAGGTGATGGAGCGGATCAATTTGAATGGCACCCCTGCAGACACCATGACATCTCCTGCGTGGATGACGCATTGCTCGCATGGGCTGCATTGAACACGTGATGTGTCGGAGATCATTCGTGTGTCATTTGATGAATCCAAGTCCATGAGCAACACAGGCCCTTCACCTTCATCTTTGTCCACTGTGGCCTTCAAATGACAGACGTGCAATGCACAATGCATGTGACATGTGTGTGCATTGCTGTGTCCATTGTGAGCATGGCTCTTGTTCAAAATGACACGTGCAATCAAATCACCAACGACACTCGCCAGATGCTCACACAACACGTGTGCATGCACACCTTCACGACGAAGTGTCTTCCACTCATCGCATTTTCTGATGAACAACAGTCAGCCCACTTCTGGTCCCGGCCCATCTTGTGCCATCGTGGTTGAACGAGGTGGAGGGCCGATGTTCCCTCGGAGGTGCTGCCCATCTTTAGCAGCGTGTGCTTGTGTTGGTGATGCTTCATGAGTTGTGGGCTAGGGGAGAGTTTTGCGGGTTCTCGGGTTGTGGTGTTTTGACCGGTACAGTAGCCCGCGCTTTGTTCCCCTCATGGTAAGTTGCAGTAAATTACGTTTAGACGACTGTCCGGCGGGTTTGAACGTCATGATCAGAACCAAACCAGCCCACAACCCACAATTCATAGGTGAGAGCAGTTGCCGTCGTACGCGCATGCAGGCTTCTACAACGTGTATGCGCACTGTCAATTCATACTTCTGCAGTATGTAACCGAATCGCTTAATCGATTGCGCCTTTTATAATTCCTTGGTTCGATGAGAGAAATTCAAATATGAGTACGACGTAATGAAGGCATTATAACTTAGCGATAGATGAAGTATAACGAAAGAGTCTCAGCATTACTTTCCCGGTAAAGAGAAGGAGGACAGCGACAGATTTTTTAAATATTGGCGGTGTTTCTTTCGACGATGTTGCGCATACTTCTTCTTCTGCTCGGTATGCACATCTGAGCAAACAGTAAATTTAGGATAATCTTCTAATCTGAAAGTATACTTCTTATATCGTTTACCAATAGTTACCTTCCATTTTTTATCATTTCGATCGTTGAGAAACGCCTGTATTTCCCCCCATATTATGCTATCTCTCTCTCTCTCTCTCTCTCTCTCTCTCTCATTCTTTCTCTCAATCACACACACGCATAAACACACAAACACACACACGCGCGCGCGCACATTATATATATATATATATATATATATATATTATGTATTTGTATCCATACATGTCTCGAGGTTGGCCTTTACTAATGCCTGGTTGGATCGCCGTGGTTAAAAAGAAAAAGATTAGGGTTAGGGTTAGGGTTAGGGTTAGAGAGGGGAAAATAATTGAAAAACAAAAAATATTGACAGTAGAATTCGCATCATTGTTGGGGTCGTATGACGGATTGCTACATAAGTAGAAATCTTGTAAATACCTCAAAATGCTCATCAGTAATGGGATGCTTGGCAAGTGACATCCCAAAGTGACGACGTTCGCTTTATCCGATTGCATCAACTTTATCTGAAATTTTTTTCGATCTGTTCTGCTTAGCGTACACCCGCCGAGCTGTTAGCGTCTTTCATGGTGGAAAATCATCGTGCCATCTCAGTTCCGTCTATGATTGAACACGGAAAATGCGTGAAAATACTTTCCTACCCCCCACTGGTAGTACAGTACCCCTTCCGCGTACTCGTAGGTAACTGAAACATTCTCATAAAAAGCTGGGTTTATTTCCTAGGATTTGATCCAGGGTCTAGAAACAGAGGCGAAATAATAATTTGTGGGACACGAGATGAGAGCGGGTCGCTCTTGTGGAGCGCTATTTGGGATCATGGATTTACCTAAATTGAGATCCTCAAAGAGTTCCCCAACTTAGGATTGAGGCTGCCGATGATGTCGTAAATACAAAACGCCATGAGTTAAGACTTTCGACATCCCTGGATATAAGCGACTTGCTGCACAACATCCCCATCCGATTCGTTTGTATTTACACATCAGAAATGCTACTTGTCGCAACGAAAAACTGTACTGATAGTTTCTGCTGATGTAGTCAATGCGCTCTGTGACATGCTCCGACAGGGGACATTTTTGAACAGAATTTAACGAAGTTTACTGGATGTGTAGGTCCTTCCACTGCAAAATCAAAATTGGTCACGAAACTTTCCTGCAACATAAACAAGTAGTCAAAGAAAGGGAACAACTATACTTGGTCAAATTATGAATAAAAACTTTCCTAAATGACCGAATGACTGGCGCTTGTAGACACCCCCCCTCTCCATAATTCCGAAGGCTCCATCCTATCCTTGTCGCTGAAGGGCCTCTTGTTTTGGGTCATCCCGGAATAAACTTGATGAATGTTGTCCTCGCACTGTTGACAGCCCTCTGTATTGTACCTTTGGAGACGACTGGACAGCCTAGCGACAGGTATGCCATTGTCTGTTCCGAACCCTGCAATTTGAGTTGAGGAATTATTTCTTTGCTGTTTCAGCCTTGCAGAGTGGCTGTATAACTGGGAGCTTCAACTAGGGTTGATTCTCGATACTCACTTAGAAGGCACTTCTCTCCTTGCTTAAATTCTCTCTATTCGATACAGGAACTTCTCACAAGTCATCGCCGGAAATCAGTGCGATTTCGACGATATAAAATGTACACATTTCCGGATTGGCCAACTGAGCACTCAATACAACAATATAAATAAGGTGGGAATCAACTATAGAATGTTTCTGCTGCATGGCTGGCCTCTTACTGAATTGTGCAAATATTTGCGGTTGTGGTTGGCGATCAGATTGACCTCGAGGTTTCTGGGGTGCAATTGAAATGCACTGGCTCGTTCCGAGTAGATCAAAAAATCCCCATTATAGGCCAGGTGAACCAGCATGATTTGCTACTTCCAAAAATCAAAAAGGCGAAGTATGGGGTCGTAGCTTTGATCCATATGTGCGCAGCCGTTGTCATCTTATTAGACTGAAGTAGATTAATGGGGGACCGGTGCACCATTGTCTGTTACGATCAATTTGTTTCTTTTTAAATATCTCATACAATTTGGCACACATACGTATATGGCACAGGTTCGGAGTCACGGTAACTTCAATGCCGAGGCCAATGCCCACGTAGTACTTCACACAAACATCATCACAAAGCTATATCCTTCCTCCCCGGCCACTGTGACAGCAAATGCATCATGCACCTCAAAGCTTGGTGTAAGCAAGTTACACTTCAAAGGAGATGGTATTCAGACCTTTGTGATAGAGCTACTAACGCCGTTCTTGCGCTTCGTGTTGCCAAAGATGCTGGAACCAAAGCTGTGCGACACGCTTAACAGTGTAGTTACGAAGAACGTCACTAGAATTTTAAGCAGCATCGATGATCAGCTGGAGCAGCCAAAGGCTACCCCCCTACCCCTGCCTTCAGATGTGCAGGGAAATAAGCACGTTCTTGACCTGACCACCTCCAGCTTCCTCGCTTCCATTTCCAAAACACTACGCTCTCAACTTGCGCAGTTGCTCAGCAAACCGTCAGTCCTCCTCCCCTTTCGTTGTCTTTTATTTAGAGACGAGCTTAGACTTTAGATAGATCAAATTCTACTTCTCTTCCTATCCTAATATCCCCCACTTTTTCTCTCATTGTTTCCGCACATATTTCAATCTTATCCCGTTGCCCAAACCGCCATCCTTATCACCACTGCCACCATCTAGGAATGAGTTCGAGTTTAACAAAGCTGCTGCCTTATTCGGGGATGTGATGCCGTCGCTATCTATTCCTCTGACACCCTCTCTCAACCTTACGCTCATGCTTAATGCCTTGACTGTGCGGATACCAGCAATCCCCAACGAGGCCGTGAGAAACGTGCTAGAACCCATGGACAACTACTACCTCGAAACAGCTCTCATTCTTCCATCAGTCAATGTTAGTGCGAGTGTCAATGTCACCATTAGTGCTGGGACGGGTACAGAGGAGACCAGAATCGCAGGCCACAAAAGCAGCGTCGGTGATGACGTGCTCCGTGAGCGCGTCAACATTTCCTTCAGTCTTGGAAAAAACATATCGCTGGCCCTCCGCCTTCTAGCGGCATTCGACCGAGAAGTTATGGGTGCGATGAGCCTCTACGAAAGTGTACAGCCGGGATGCTGGTTTATGGGAGGCAGGGAGGGAGGAACACGAGCCCTTCTTAACCTCAGCGTGAGTCTCATTAACGTCACGATCACAGATGTGGAAGATCTTAGGGTTGTCGATGGTACTGCCACGCCCTCCTCTCATAAGCTTGAGGCTGAACTCTACGTCTTCGTTGCAGCAGCTGTGCAGTATATCATCAATTCGAATCAGCAGGAAGGCGGCCACCTGGCAACGGCTGTGGGTGCGATGGCAAATGAGATTGTGCGCCCGCTCCTTAACCTAGAAATACAGCAATTATTCTTCGGCAGCAGCAGCAGCAGCAGCAGCAGCAGCAGCAGCAGCAAGTTTGCAAGTCGCCAGCCTAGGCAGTGCCAACCGTATAGTGATGATGATGGCGACGCTGGAGAATTTATTGACTGGGAGAAGGTGGCTGCGCTTCCAGGGATTTCCAGATTGGACGAGACGTTCCTGAACGAATTCACAGCTTTGTTGTGGCCTAGTGGCGTTGCGAACCTCTCACTGCACAACATCACACTTCTCCGAGCTGATCTGCTACACGACCTCCATATTGTCATTCGTCTGTCGCATATGCGGGTGGAGGGGCTCCACTCCACCTTCTACAACTCCTCCCTCCTCGCGAGTAGCGCACACGAGTCGGTGCTATCACGGCTGGGTGTGGGGGGGGGGACGAAGCCCCTCGGAGTCATTGTTGACTTTGAATATTCTCTCGATGGAGGTGAAAGTTACACATATGTATCAATGAATCAGAGCATCCAACGTATGCACCTCGGGATCTTAGAGAACATCGCAGTAAAAAGGGGCGTCCTAAACCTCACCCTGGCTCAGATCTTCTCGAACAAGAGCTACATCACTGATGGGGGTGGTGTGTACGGCATTGAGCGCAGGAATCGGCAGCGGCAAGCACTAGGGCACTACCTTTCATCATCATATTCATCATCATCATCATCATCATCATCATCATCATCATACGCTTCTTCTCCATCGTCGTCGTCTTCTTTTGATGGCTACTACTACCACGGTTTGAACTGTTTCCTTGCGCAGTTTGTGAGCACATGGAATCTATCCGTATCGGACTCCGCCCTGGCACATATGAGCGTCATGATCAGAGGCGGCGGCAAGAATTACAGCTATAGTGCTACTACGTCGTCGTCATCGTCTTCTTCTTCTTCTTCTTCTTCTTCATCACCACAAAACTACGGGGACGGAGGCTGGGTTTCTCTGAGGGACGCCCTAGCCGCGCTCTCACCAACGCTTCTTCATGTCATGGACCACATTGGCGCGACGGGAGAACTCGGTAGCTTGAGTGTTGAGGTGGCAAACGATGTTATTGCATCCGCCTTAGACGACGCACCGCGCTACTGCTTCGCGACACCGCTACCAAGCACTCCTCCCTCGAAGTCGCCATTAGTGCCTGAGATGTTTGTCATCCTTATCATCGCCGTTGGAACCTCTGCATCACTTGCGATCCTTTTGCGGTTTGGGCTACGAAGGGTACTGCTGAGGATGAGGAGGAGTAGGAGGAGGAGGCAGCAGAAAAGGGGGAAAGGGGAGGAGGGGAAACCGCTCGCTTGTAGCAGTCGTAGTAGCTTTGATAACGGAGATGTTGGCCACAGACATGATGGTCATGATTATGATGATGATGATGATGATGATGATGATGATGATGGCCGTTTACATCGGATGCTGAAGGAGCCGCTGATGCAACAGAAGGAGAGAAAAATTAGTAATGAGGGTTGGTGCGAAGAGGCAACCCCGCCCGACGTTTCCGTGCTTGACCTCAAACATGATCACGACTTAGTTGGCCCGCCATCATCGTCATCATCCATCGCAGTAGAAGCCCCCAGCGCCAACCACACGAGCGACGATTACTTCTACAGGCATTTTGGGCTCTTTAGATCGCCCTCCTCGCAGAACAGGCAGCAAATGGTGAAGATAAAACACCAGCAGCTGCAGGAGGAGCTGGAAGGGGAAAGAAGCAGCCTGTGCGACTACTACTACTACAACAGCAAATTTCGGTCACTAACTCCTTTTTTTTGAGGAGAGAGGGAGGGGGGGGAATCATAAAGAAAGGAGGAGGTAAATTTTCATGATATATTGACTTCAAGCGTGGATGAAGGAGGTGGCACATCCATAGAATACGGAACAGAGGGATGATGAATCAAACATTTACTGCTATCTCCATCAGCATCGCATCGTTAGGATATGCAATGTCTCACACACATTCCCCCCTCCTCCCCCCCCCCCCTCCCTCCTACTGCTGTTGCATTTTTTTTTCCTTTTCAGGAACTCCTCCTATTGGTGGGTGATCCACGCGGGGGTGGCGGCAACAATGCTGACATATGCATGTCTCAAGGTCTACGCCATGACTGTGAAAGTCTCGAGGGTGCGGTTGGTGGGGCGTGTGAGCTCAACTGAGGAGGAGTTCCTCGACGAGTACATCATCGACTTTACGCTCGGCAGCATCATAGAGTAAGCGCTATCACCATCATATCATCTGCTCACCATCGTCATCGTTTTCATTGCCACCGTTGCTGTCGTCGTTGCCATTTCCTTCTATCTACCTCTATCAACCCTCGCCCCTTCTCGAAGGTATTTCTGGAAGTCTGAGGCGTACCTGATCTCCCTGCTCGTTATCCTGGGAGTCGTGCTCATCCCCACCGGCATCTTCACCTTTCTCATGGCGGCATGGCTAGTCCCCATGAGCAGTTCACTACGTGGCAACATGTTCCTGCTGGCAGCCCACGTCTCAAAAGTGTCGTTCATAGACATCATGTTTGAGTGCTACCTCATGCTGGTTATGAAGCTCGATGCAAGCGTCATCATTGGCGTCGATGCGTCGCTGACGGCCAATCCGGCACCGGGCGCGTATGCGAGCCTGATCACAAGCGCGCTTATGATCGTCATGGTGCACGCTCTCCGCTCTCTGCACAATGGGGCGACGACGAAGAAGACGGCGTCGACGGCATCCGTTGATAGTAGCAGCAGAAATGGGAGAAGTAGTAGTAGCCACCTGATTGAAGGAGAAGATGCTGCTGCTGCTGCTGCTGCTGGCCAAGACGAATCAAAGGGGGTGATTGCCGATATTGCATCCACCGCTCATCTTGTTGGCGGTGAAGGAAGTGTTTTGCAAAGAGGGGGATGGGATGATGAGACTGACAACAAATGTGCTAGGTCCAGTCTGTGGGCTCGTGCGCAACGAGCTCAGGAGCAGCACTGGGAGGAAGAGGAGGAGCACCATTTCCACTGCTCTAATGGAACCTATGGATCGGCATGCATACTGGTGTTGCTTCTGGCGATAGGTGTAGGCGTTCTGGCGCCATTGTTCTACTTCAACATCATTAGGTAATGATAAAGAAGGGAAGATGATGATGAAGAAGAATCATCATCATCATCACACATATGAGGAGGAGGAGGGCAATGGAAGACGGGCGATATGTCTAGGAAGGGATTAGAGAATAGATATCGATCATTTTTGCCTCGCGAAAGCAGCGCAGGACGAGAATCATTGACTTTTTGGTTTCCCCTACTCCGTCATTTTGTCATCTTTGCTGAAGCTTTTGTTCTTCTTCCAGCTTGTAGTGTAAAACAGCAGCGTGATATGTGCTCCTCGTCACCCCCTCATCATTATCATCACCCCCCCCCCCCCACCTCTCTCTCTCTCTCTCCTATACTATATTCGCTCTGAACGAACGACGTTTGTGAATTCAGATTCACGCTGAGTGGAGTGGTCCCAGAGGTTGCTGCCCCAGGGCAGTCCAGTATCGAGCGTGACTACAAGTTATACTCGATCATGACACAGCTTCCTTCTACCACAGACCAAGTCACTGGCGCATACTCCATCGCGCTCTTTTTCAGGTGAGACCTAGATGGCATTGAAGTGGTGATGATAGTGACCATTTAGCAGTAGTGGTAGTAGTAGTAGTAGAAAAGAAGACGAGCTGCTGTTCATCATCATCATCGTCGTCGTTATATATATATATATATATATATATATATATATACATATTTATATATGTGTATATCAGCGTGTTGGTGCTGGGCTTTCCTACCTTGATCCTAGTGGCTTGGGTAGTTCTCTGGCTGGTGCCGCTTACTGCAGCCACACAGCGTTGTCTCAGCAGTAAAATAGGGTTGTTTCTATGGTCTTTTGCTGGGATTGAGGTGCTGTTCATGGCAACCTTTGCGGGAGTTCTCGAGATCAACCAGATCGTTGATTGGATCCTCAATCATACGTTCGAAGATTGGTGCGGGGACGCGCCCGTCAGCCTCTCTAGCATTTGCAGCTTTATCACGCCGTAAGTGATGAGAGAGAGAGAGAGAGAGAGAGAGAGAGAGAGAGAGGGTGGGGGGGGGGGGGGGGGGGAGGAGGAAATTCCTTTTTTTTTATATGTTTGGTGGCACCCCCCCTGTTTTTCATATTAAAAAAAAAATGCCAAAGGGAGGGGGGAGGGGGGCAAAAAAATGCAAATTTTAATTAAA